>QFEI01000050.1:0-13921 GCA_003316145.1 Neoboletus magnificus | reverse complement strand
CCCCAACCTGATGGCCCTTCAACATCTGAATCATCCTTGTTTCTTTTTGCCTGTTCAAGTTGAAATTAAGTGAGGATACTCATTTTAGACTTGAACTCGAAAGCAACTCAGGAAAGGGCGAGGGTCAAGGATTCACACTGTTCAGCTTAAGAGTTGATGGTGATCTTAGTGTTTTGAGTCTTTCCTGAGAATTTGTAATTGTAATCGATCATTTTAGGAGCATAGATTGATTCTGTAAACAACATGAATGTTCTATTGATATTATTATAGTATACAATTGCATTGCCCCACCTTGAAATACCCAAAGATCTCTAATGAGACTCTAGGTAGACACCAGGGATACTAGGAAGAGGAAGTGAAGAGTGAACACTACTATGCTCAGAAGTGGATCTCAAGGAAGAAAACCAAGAGAACTAGATTGGTGTTTAATCATCTAGCCCTTGGGGTTTATATACTATTCTACTTGTATGTACATGTTTGGTTCTGATCTACAGATGTACATTGTATATAGTCATGCTCTGTACTCTAATGGTCAGGAGTTGCCTTCATGAGAGTCTTCTGAATGGAGATTAAACATAGTCGTCAAGGCTGTGTGAAATAGAAGGGAAGAGATGGAAATTAAAAGGTCTGTGAGGCATAGCCTTGCACAGGATGGAAATGAAAAGGAAGATGTGCACAGCACAGAAATAACTGTGAGAACAATATAATTATAAAAGGAAATATTAAGGCACAAGTGGGCATTAGTTTTTAAAGGCATAGTTTTTGTGTTTAGAGTCAAAGGGTATTAATCTTGACTGTTGAAGGTGAAAGATTAGATTAGATGGTCAGTCACGTGACCAGATAAGATAAGATAAGAAGGAAAAAGAAAACGACTAAGTCTTGCAAAGACCTGTGATGGTAACTGGACCATAACACACCTGTGGTGTCATTGTTGTGGCATGGCATCACACTGCACTCACCCATGTCACCACAGTGGGGTGGTCATGATTGTGATTGTGGTTATGGTCATAATGCCACTTGCCTATGTCATCATCATCATTGTTGTGGCATGCAGTTGCATTGCCCCACTTGAGTCATTGTTGTCATGGCATACAATTGTATTGGCCTGCCTGAGTTGTTGTTGTTATGGCACACTGTTGCATTGTTCCACCTGAGCCATCATTATGGTGGTGGTGATGGCACATTGCACCACACTTACCTGCATTGTTGTGTTGTAATTGTGATCATGTTGTGATTGTGGTCATGTCACATGTGCTGAGGGCACAGGTATATATTTTGGCCAGCATAGTTGTTCTTGAAACCTTAAAAATTAAATCAATATATATACCTTTTATATGAACTATACAACATTGGATCTTGCCACATGAGGATTTAGGGCTTCTGGGCTTCAACAGCTCAGCCCAGCTTGGCCTTGACTTTCCAAGACAACAGGCTAGGCTATTTTAGAAGCTTGGATGGGACTCAAGGCTTGGCTTAACCAGCTTGATGGCTTTAGGCCAGGCCAGCACAGCACTAGGAAGCACTGTCATATGCAGAAGTCAATTGATCAACCTATTTTTCAATTTCTGACTCCAACTCAGCAAAGCAGCAGGTCCAAGCAAGTTTGGTTATTTGATTAGGGACTGTACATACAAAGTGTAGTAAAATGTACAGTACACTACCATTTTGGGGTGAATCTCCAACTCTGGCAGGCAATCTCTTTGAAGCTTCTTAGCTTGCTCCAACCTTTGCATATAACCAATCTGCTGAGGTCTGTGAGTTAGGAGATTCATCATACCCAGAATTTCCATGGAATAGTCCCAAACAGTCTGAAACATGTTTGGAACCATTCCATGACAGATTGGGCAGATTGGTCATGCGCAAGATTGAAATGAGCTAAGAAGCTCCAAAGGAGTTGCCTGTTGGAGTTGGAGATTCACCCCAAAATGGTAGTATACACTTTACTACACTTTATATGTACAGTCCCTAATCAAATAACCAAACTTGCTCAAACCTGCTATTTTGCCAAGTTAGAGTTGGAAATTGAAAGATAGGTCAACCAGAGAGTGTTGTGTGCCCTGTTATAACTTGGGGCTTGTATCAGCTAGTATTTCCAGGTACCAGCAGCTCAAAGCAACTGCTTCCAGAGAACTCCAGCCATTGGCAAAAAGTACAAAACTATATTTTTATTTATTTGTAGCTGACATTATTTCTAGATTTATAAAACTTGAATGCTTTGTTTCACACCACCTCTATTTTTTCCCACCATCTTTCCTCCCTGTGATATCTCTGTTGCTGTCTGTCCGGCATGTTTTTTTAGCCCCTCTTATTGCCTGTACCTTCATCTCCAATATTGCCACTCCACATTCATCCAAGTGCACCATCAAGTGTGCTGTAGGTGCTATGGTGATGCTGGTGATTGTAGGTGGTAGGTGGTATTGTAATACTTTGTCTGGGTATTATACTGACTGTGAACTCTAGTACACTATGTGTATACAGGTCCAGTGTGTTAAAGAGGCTACTATATGGTGATATCATTGTTCTGCCATCACATGGTGTCATGCTGCTTGTCTGTTTGTGTTGAACATTGAGTGAGGAAACTTGTGCATTTGGCAGTGGTTGAGATTTGGTCAAGATGACTAGTATATCAAGAGGATGTGTACAGTGGCTCAAAAAAATATCCCAATATTTGGCTATTTTGAAAAGACTTGGCATTTGCAGTAGATTCAAAAGGAATTAGCTCTAACCCTTGCTGGGTCATTGATAGTCCTAACTCTTGCCCTGAAGATAAGTCCTTGTTCATGTGATTTGGTGATCATGCTACTGAGATATGGCCATATTAAAATGATATGTCATTGGGACACTTATTTGATCCTGATATTATCAACTATCATTTACTAAATAACATAAGGTTCTGATGGATGCTGTGTTTCAACCCTGTCTGATTATGTCACTTACATAATTCCAAATAATATAAAGAGCAAAGATACCATCCAGCTAATCCTACTTCATCATGAAACCCATTCTCTTCTCTACTAGAGCTAATATTTTTTTTCTCTGAATCTGACCTTTCTACTAGGCAAATATCCTTCCAAACTGGTTTGGGAAAGTATACAGTGGCCAGGGTTATCAAAGAGATCCACTCAGGCAAGGAAAACATCAAATTATAATGTGCTTCCAAACTTTCTCCTACTGATAAAAGGAGAATTATCTCTAATATCACCTCTAGCAAGGTTGAAAATGCTGTCCAGGCCACCCATCTCATCAATTCTGCTCTCTCCTCTCCTGTCTCTGCTCAAACTGGTAGGAATATTCTCCAGTCTGCATCTCTCAAGGTTGTAATCAATAAAAAGCAGCCACTTTTGTCTGTGAAGCATAGGCAGCATAGGCTAGTCTTTGCTCTCATGCACTAACACCAGACTGTGGAGGACTGGACTAGGGTCATTTGGTCAGATGAAACCAAGATTAACAGAATTGGGTCAGATGAAAGAAAGCATGTGTGGAAATTCACAGAAAAGCCTTTGCAAGACAAGAAAGTTCAGGAAACAGTAATGTTTGGAGGAGGTTTCTTGATGATTTGGGAATGGATGAGTTAGAATGGAGTGGGGATTCTTGCAGAGGTTGAAGGGAGGATGAATGCTGAGCAGTATATCTCCATTTGGAGAATAATCAGCTTTCTTTAATGGAAAATTCTGGAATTCCTGAGGAAAGTATTATCTTTCAACAAGATAATGACCTCAAGTATATCTTTAAAAGAGCCAAGAAGTGGCTGGAATCTCAAGAGATCAAGCTTCTTGACTGGCTAGCACAATCTCCAGATCTTAATCCCATTGAACATCTCTGGCAAATCCTCAAAAAAAAAAAGCTCAATAGCTATAGTGACTCCAAAAACTGTTCCAATGTTTTGTAGTTTTGTAGTGTATATAAAATAGCAGTATTAGGTGTGGGAGCTCCACTTAGTGTTGGTGGGAACAAGTGATGTACCAATCACTGGCTACCTGCTGACCTAATATTCGTGTAATCTGGCGCAGGGGCTGCCAAAATACATCTATTTTAAAACAGGAACACCATTGGAACAGTTTTAGAGCTTTGCATATGATCCATAAGATTTCAGTAAAACAAAGGAATAGTTGTTGTTATTTGGTGCTACAAACAAAGATACACATATACATATAATATCTGAGCTTGAAATATGTCTCACACTTCTTTCCTTTCAACCACTACCATCATGCAATCTCTTTTTACTATTCAAAAAAGCACCATTCTCTTTTAGCTTGATTCTGACCATTCTATTTGCTCTATTGTATCCAGTACAGGTGTAGGCATTGCCACCATCTCCAGACTTCGTTCCAAGGAGCGTTCCAACCTTCAAAAGTCTTCTGGAGGTTGTTCATCCAAGCTTTCTCCCACAGATATTTATCATGCTCAGTATTTTATCACCTCTGGCAAAGCTGAGACTGCCATTCAGGTGACCAAAACACTCTCCAATATCATCAACCAGCCTCTATTTGCCAGCACAGTTCACCTTCACTTGAAAAAGAGTGGTATAAAGGCAGTAGTTAAGTCCAAACACCCTCTTCTCTCTGCTAGACATCACAAAGCACATCTAGACTTCACCTATGCCCACAAAGATTGGACTATGAATGATTGGAAGAGGGTAGTATGGTCTGATGAAACCAAAATCAATTATCTAGGATCAGATAAATGCAAATGGGTGTGGAAAAAGGCAGGTGTGTTATGGTCCTACCGTCACAAGGTCTTTACGAGACTTAGTTGTTTCCTTTTTCTTTTCTTATCTTATCTTATCTGATCACGTGACTGATCATCCAATCTAATCCTTCATCTTATCTATTAGTTTCACCTTCATACAGTCAAGACTCACGTCCTCTGACTTTAAACACTAAAGCTACGCTCTTAGAGACTCATCACCACCTTAGTGCCTTAATTAATCCTTTTATAGTTATATCATTCCCACGATCATTTCCATGCTGTGCACGTCTTCCTTTTCATTTCCGTCCTGTACAAGGCTATGCCTCACAGCCCTTATTAATTACTGCTCCTTCACTTCCATTCTTCACAGCCTCGAAGGCTATACTTAATCTCTGCCTTGATGGCTCTCACGAAGGCAACCCCTGACTGTTAGGGCACAGGGTATGATCATATACGACTACATATCTATAGATTAGGTACAAACATGTACACACGAGTAGATAGTATATAAACCCCAAGGGCTAGACAGATATCCTCCAGTCTAGTTCTCTTGGATTTTCCCCTTGAGATCCACTCAGGAGCACTTAAGTGTTCATCCCTTCCATTTCTTCTTCCTAGTATCCCTGGTGATTACCTAGAGTCCTACTAAGGATCTTTGGGTGTTTCAAGGTGAGGGGCTTAATAACTGGTTGGTAGAGGGAACTGTCAAGTTTGGAGGTGGTTCTGTGATAATGTGGGCAGGGAGTTGGCTATGCTGCCAAGATTGATGGTAGGATGGATGGAGACCTTTACCTTCAGATTTTAAAGGATAACCTGCTGAATACTCTGTAGTATTATGGTCTTAATTCTCCTAACATCATCTTTCAGCAAGACTATGATCTCAAACACACCTGCAAAAAGGTCAAGGCATGACTAGAGGAGCAGGACTTTAGGACTATGATATGGCCTGCACAGTCTCCTGACCTAAACCCCATTGAGCACCTATGGGGTTATCTCAAAAGGAGGCTTGCAGCTTATGAAAAGCCCTCTAGTGGAATTCATAAGCTGTGGGATAGGATTCAGAATGATTGGGAGAAGATATCAGTTGAGGAGTGTCAGAAGTTAATTGAGAGCATGCCTAGAAGAATTCAGGCAGTGCTTAAAGCCAAAGGAGGATACACTAAGTACTAATATCTATCAAATATCCTATTTATTTTAAAAGCTCTAAAACTGTTCCAATGGTATTCCTGTTTTAAAATAAATATATCTTGGCAGCCCCTGCACCAGATCACATGAATATTAGGTTGGCAGGTAGCCAGTGATTGGTACATCACTTGTTCCCACCAACACTAAGCAGAGTTCTCATGTCTAATACTGCTATTTCATATACACTACAAAACTACAAAATATTGGAATGGTTTTTGGAGTTACTGTATGTGTCCTTGTCCTTGTAGATACATACAGTGCAATGTACATGGGAGATATCTGGAGTCACTGCACAATGTATAGTAATATTGGGGTACATTACACTTAATCATAATGGATCACAGCTTCAGCCTAAGCTTTGACTTTTATGTGAGACCAGGCTCCAATTAGGGGCTTCTAGGGCCTTGGGGCCTGGCTTGCAATTCATTGAGGCCCAAGCCTTTTTAAACCAGGCCCAAGCTGGGACTTTCAGGCCAAGCTGGACTGGCACAGCACTAGTGCATTTGTAGATTATAGATTGGTTCTTCAAAGAGATTGCCTGTCAGAGTTGGGAATTTACCCCAAAATGGTAGTATACACTTTACTATACAACCATACATGGCCATCAAGGCATCATTAGCTACTATCACCCTCTTGGTATGCATTTCAAGAGAGATGAAATCTTTTCAATAAGGGGTGATGTAATGAGTACACCCACTGTCTACTAACCAATATCTTTGCTTGTCTTGTTTTGAAATTGACAGAGCGTGTGCTGTTACACTGGGTCTGGGTAGGATTGAGTGTAGACTCAGAGGGGTGAAGTGTCTAAGCAATGAGGGGTTGAAGGGATGAGGGTAGGACTTATTGGCCTATGCCTGCACACTGTGTAGGGGTTCAAAGGAAGAAGTCTGGATGCAGTGGACTGATGACAAGATAACTGGATGACAGTCTGGGTCAAGAGTTCTGAGTAAGTCCAGGTGTGGCGGACTATTCTACAAGGTATCTGGATGACAGTCTGGATCAAAGGTTTGAGGGAGCGTCCACTCAAAGGAAGGACAAGGACCTTAGAAGCCTGAGAGTTCCAAGTAACAAGGTATATTGCTAAGATCTGAGTAGGTCAAAGCTAAGGACATAGGATGTGTTACATCAGGTTTATATATGACGGGAAGGAACCTAAAGGAGGAAAGTGGAACTGGGGCAACGGGTAATAATACAGGATGACAGAGGAGTGACATCATGAGGGCATCAGGGCGAAGGATTATCTGGAGTCATGTATAGATGGGAAAAGTACCAAATGGGGTTCCGACAGTTCAGTAAGCGAGTCTGGTGAAATGAAAGTGTGATCTGAGTGATCACAGTGACAAAGTGAAGGGTGAAAGGTGAAAGGAACATGTGATGAGTGGGAAAGAGGAACATGCAAAGGAAAAAGAAAGAAATTGTAACATGTGCCTTTCCATCCAGCAGATAAGCATAAAAATTGGCATCATATTCCAGGTCCACATAACCTGGGAAATACTTGGAGCCATCCCATACATTGATGTCCCTAGAGTCTAGTCCAGACTTCCAGAAACTGTCTTGTCATCTATGGGTATCACCATAGAATGGTTCTTCTGTGGTAGTACCTGATACAGCACTGGCCCCCCTTCGCCAATTAGAGTGTAAAGGAGACCCTGCATGGAAACCATGCAGTCACATCAAAAGGATTCACAATAGTGGGTGAGATTAACTTCTCATCAGTGGTGTGATCTTCCCAGTAGACATGTACTATCTCTGGGTCTTCCCAACCTGTGTTAGCAACAGCCAAACAGTTAGAATTGGTGCACAAACATGAGGAGAAACAATCGTCCTCCATTGTCATGTGGGCATGGCTCTTTCCTTTCCCTTTACCCTTGTGGTGGTGTTTTTTATGGTGGCTATGCATCTTCTTGAAAGAAGAGGCATGGGCACATCCTGCATTCCAGGATCCTGAGTTCTGAGATTTAACACCAGAAGGTTTTAGGTGAGAGTACTGCTGCCAGCAATGGTCAAAGGGGTGTAACCCATGACAATGATCACAACAGGTATGTGGTTTGGCATTTTTAATCGCTGTCAATTTGACAGTGTGTGCATCCACATCCATGAAGAAATACTGGGCAGCAGGTTACCCATTAAAGAGATGAAGGTAAGATTCCTGCATAATCTTTGGTAGGATCTTATCAGGCACAAAGTCTGCCTGAGCTGTGGAGTGCACTATGGTGGAAATCACTGATTCATAAGTGCTGGGCAGTGTCTGCATAATCATCATGGCATGTAGATTGTCTGGAAGAACAATACCACCAGCTGATAGCTGGTCAAGAAGTATGTTGAGCTTGTTCAACCCTTCATTAAGATTGGCATCTTTAGAGACGTGAAGACAGCAAGCTTCTCTGAAAATGTAAAAGTTACCAGTAACACCGGTAGGAGCATAGAGAGTCCTCAAAGTATCCCACAGACCTTTGGCCAAAGAGGCTATAGTGTTCAAGTCATAAACAAAGACCTGGTGAGACTGCATGTCCATAGATGTGAAGACAGCAATCAAAGCCTGAGCTTGGAGATTCAGCTCAGTCCATTTGTTTTGCTGGTCAACAGTTGTCTGATGGGAGTACAAAGAAGTTCCATTGATAACTTTCCAAGCACATGACAAGGTCAAGAGGTTGCAAAGTTGCAGAGTCCAGGTGGTATAGTTTGAAGCTCTCTTAAGGACAGGAACCCAAGATTGAAGGTTTGAGTTGATTTTAAAAGAGGATGACATATCTGGCTAGAGAAGGAATAGACACACATAAAAAGTCTGCCACAAAGGAACAAAGTCAGCATTGACATCTAAGGGGTTAGTTTAAAAAACAGGAAAAACAGGAGATGATACAGTTTGTGCTACAAAAGAGAAATGTGGGCCCAGTGGATTCCAGAACAGATTAGTCCGCTGTAAAGGAGGAGGTGTTGCCTAAATTGGCACAGAAGGTATAGGAACCTGCCATAAGAGCAAGACCAAAAGATCAGGAGTGAGAAAAGGAGTGGGAGAGGAAGGAGAAGGCAACTGAGAAGGGGAGGAGGTCAGAGTAAAGCAGCAGGGAGAAAAAGATACAGCTCTAAATAGGGATTCCCTGATTTCCCACCAAGAAGGCCAAAAAGGAGTACACATGTCCTCAAAGTTCAAAAAGTCCAAATCTTCGAAAAAGTGCAAATTGAGACAAGTAACATTAGGTCCCAAAAACAACACTATGTGAAAAGTGGGTTTGGTGTGTGAGGTAACATGGACTATATAAGGGAAATCATAAAAGTGAGCTGTTCTAAAATTCATAGTCAAAAAGAAAGAAAGAAAAAGCTGTAGAGGTTCTCTATGTGAGCAATCAGGGAACTTTGCTGTGGTGCTTGGCCTAAGTTCTCCTATGTATCAACCTCCTAAGTATCTGGGTGCCAGGTAGACATCCAGGGGTGAGACTTCTCCTAAGAGCCTCTTGCACTTGAGAAGGGGTGTGCTGAAGGAGGATTTCTCCACCTTGGTCCACATATTCTTCTTGTACTCTTCCTGGTACTGCAGATCCTTGAAAGTGGCCATCTATGGCATTAAAATAAGCCAACCAATAAAAGTGAAGACCATTCTCATAAGCTTCTTCCTGTGCACACCTGAGTGCATGTTCATTCTTCAGTTCTCAACAACATTCAAGCACATTCCAGCAACTTTGCAGAAGTGAGTTTCCCAGTCCTGCACAGCAGGGGTGGGAGAGTGGGAGAGAGGGTGAGGCTGATAAATAGATGAAGGAAGACACAGAGAAAAGGGGGAGTGAAAATTTTTGAGGAAAGGGGAGTGAGAGGGAAAATGATTGTAATCAGGTCTCGACTCCATATCATATGGGTTGGTATAAAAACCTGGGGATGACCTAATGGTTGGTGTTGCCTCTTCCTTTTTCTTGATCTTGAAAATCATGTCCATTTTCTCTTCCTTATACTTGATGTAGGCCTCAGCCTCTGCCACAGACTGGTGGTCCAGTTACTGGTATAATATCACCAATGGTAAGTGATGGTGTAACATTGGACAGTCCAACATGGCTACTTGGTTCACCAGTCTGAAAAATGGTCCAAATAGGAGTTGCTGGTTCTCCTCATCTGAAAAGTGGTCCCAGCTGAGTTGGAACTTGTGATTCTCCTCAGAGGCATCTATGGTAGGGTGAATGGAAGAACCCATGCTGTCAGTTAAGGTGGGCATCCTGTCCACTGGAGTGGGAGTACCAAAGGTGGCCTCTGGGAAAGTCTGGTACGAGATATGTGATGAGCTCATGGGATTGCCCATTATCTCGTTGGTAGAGGGTTCCCTGTAAGAGCCCCACACCTGGGTCTCTAAATCAAATATACTCCACATCCAGAAGTAAGGAAAGATGGAGGATGTCCATCAGACTGGGAGTGGTGAAGCAGGGGGAGGAACAATTAGTGGTTCCTCAGAGTCTGAGCAATCATCAACAATAGTGTGATTGAACTCAAAAGTGCTGGAAGGTGTCCTTAAAGGGGGACAGGGAGTATATGGAAGTGGAGTGTAGATGAAAGATGATGATAAGAGGAGTGGTGTTGGTGGTCTCTTAATGAAAGGAGGTGGCACTTCAGGAGCTGAGACAGTGGGTATATATTGTTAAGAATATCTAAAGGTAAATGACCGGGTGGCATGTTGGAGTCCAAATGGGGGCAAATGTGAAGTCCCATCAAAAATGGAAGGCCTCCTGATAGAAGCAGAAGGGAATGATCCTGGCACCATGGATAGGGCACAATTCAGGTTCCAAACCACCTGCCACATCAAGCTGATATAATTGGCAAGAGATACAAGGTGGAGAGTGTTCATCAAATAGGTGACAATCAGAACTAAAACTCTGTTGGATAGTCCAATTCTGAAACCATGGATAATGGTGCACCAGAGCAGCACAAACATTGTCATAAAAGTATTGAAATTGAGGGCCATCATATATCTGTTACGGTCCTACCATCACAAGGTCTTTGCAAGACTTAGTCGTTTCCTTTTTCTTTTCTTTTCTTATCTTATCTGATCACATGACTGATCATCTAATCTAATCCTTCATCTTATCTATTAGTTTCACCTTCATACAGTCAAGACTCATGTCCTCTGACTTTAAACACTAAGACTATGCCCTTAGAGACTCATCACCACCTTGGTGCCTTAATTAATCCTTTTATAGTTATATTGTTCCCACATTCATTTCCGTCCTGTGCAAGGCTATGCCTCACAGCCCTTATTAATTACTGCTCCTTCGTTTCCATTCTTCACAGCCTTGAAGGCTATACTTAATCTCCGCCTTGATGGCTCTCACGAAGGCAACCCCTGACTGTTAGGGCACAGGGTATGACCATATACGACTACGTATCTATAGATTAGGTACAAACATGTACACACGAGTAGATAGTATATAAACTCCAAGGGCTAGACGGATATCCTCCAGTCTAGTTCTCTTGGATTTTCCCCTTGAGATCCACTCAGGAGCACTTAAGTGTTCATCCTTCGCTTCCTCTTCTTCCTAGTATCCCTGGTGATTGCCTAGAGTCCTATTAAGGATCTTTTGGTGTTTCAATGTCTGCACCCATAATGATATAAATTTCAAGCAGGGCTCATAACTTGACACAATTGTAAATGGTGCAATATGCACAGCCCTCCAAACAGGCTTCATGTCAAGTAGGCAACAGAAAATGTGCAGAGAAAAATACACACAAGTAAGGTTAGAGGAGAAGGCTTACTTGTGGTGCAGAGATAAATGTATGGCAACCAGATAGTAAAGGTCTTGGTAGTGGATAGTCCAGCTACTAGAGACTGATGATAGTGAAGAAAGAACTGGAATTCATTATAGTATCAGCCAGAAAGGCGGAGTATTTATCCATGTAGTGATTAGGGTTCAAGCTCAGCTTGAACATTCTAAAAGTATAGGGTTTTACCCTAAAAGGAATGTGGTAAAGGGTTAGAGCTATAAATAACCCTTATCTGTGAAGTATCAGTCAGCATATCAAATGATAACTGAGCACAAAAGATAAGAATAGACTATGACATCATAAAGAAGAGTGATGTCATAGATAACAATAATAGAACTATGATGTCATAATGACATCATAGATAAGAGATAAGGAGTCTAGAATGTGCTTCTAGTGTTACACTCGGTCCGTGGTTAGGCTGCAAACATAGACCTTCAATAGGTAGGGGAAGGGCTTAACGTATAAGGTCAAGGGTTCTAGGTCAATCATCGACAAGGGGGGAATTCCTCTTGGTACAACGGACAAGAACAGTTATCAAGGGGATTCCTTAGACGATGGAGATGAGAGATTGCAAGGGAAGGGAATCCCAAGACGATAGGTCAAGGAGGTTGAAAGCGAGAAGGACGTCGAACGACATTCAAGCGTTTTGAGGTTTTAAAATGATAGAGAGATTGTATACAGGTGAAAAGGTAAGATCTAGCTTGTTGTTACATGGTATCAACATTGAGTTTAAGTATAACTCGAAGTAGTTTAGAGCAAGCATGGGTGCAAGAGAGAATGAAATGGAAATGAGTATGAAATTGTGTGAAGGATGTAAGCTCGATTATGGAGGATGCAAGGGGAATGGATGATGACGAGGATGGAGTGAGTAATCGAGTGAAAAGAGAGATAAGTCCAAGAAAGTAGCAAAAAGGAATGGGAAAATGGAACAAAACATAACAATACCCCTAGGCTATCCCTGAAGCACCAAAGAAGGGTGAACGAGCCTTACTAGAAATCTCTGTTAGAATATCCTGGCGATCCAGTGACATTCACGTAGGCAGTGTCATCCCAGACATTGTCGCCATAGTTGGAAATGGGATCAGGGGAGATGTGGCAACGTTCTGAGTGACAATTGCACCTATTCCCACAGATGGTGGGAGGGTTTCTTCGTGGGTGAGAGGGAGGAGGGATGGGGTGTGGGATATAGAAGTGTGACGATCTGGACTGTTGGAAGGAGGATGAGGATGATGAAGATAGGGGTGAGCAATGATTAGGACAGAATTTCTGGGGGTGTCCAGGTGAGAATTGTGAACAGGTGGGGCACTCGTAGTATCGGCAATCTTTCTTTTTATGGCCAAGGCGGTGGCACACAAAGCATGCCTCGTGGTAGCATGGATGGTGGGGGGAAAGGGGGACGGTGGTGTATTCCCCATTAAGGGTGCCTAGAGTACGAACCTCGTGCTGAAGTTCGGTGTGCTGAAAGGTGAAGTCTTCCTCGGAGTTAAGAGGAGAGGAGGAAGCAGAGGGGGGAGTTAGGGAGCGGGGTGGTGCAGCGGAGAATAGGTCTTTGAGGTAACAGTCGAGATCATCAAGGAAGAGGGGCATGTCGAGTTGGCCCAAGGCCGTCATGAGGCTCCCTTCAATGTTCTGGTAAATCTCTCTGAAGAGGTTGACTCAGTTGCCTATGCTCTCATTGGAGGAGGTCCAGCCTAGGAAGGCGACGGTAGAAGAAGGAGGAGAAGGGGGAATAATATCAGTAACTGAGGTAACAGTAATTGAAGAAAGAGAAGAAGAAGAAAGGAAGGAGATGGAGGAAACAAGGTTGGAAGTTTGTTCAATGGACATAGTGATTCAAGAGGGGGTTTTCTGAGGAGGAAAAGCAGAAGGGTGACGGTTTTTATAGTTGGTGAGGACAGTCTTTGAATGTTTGAGATCTGATTCCAATACCCAGGAGTCTTCTTTAGCTGAATATCCTTTCCATCGGATCAGGTACATGCAGCATTGAGCAGGTCCTCAGTGGCATAATATCCGCTCAATTTCATATTCTTCTTCTCTATCGAGAGGTCAGGTGATGGTGCAGGGAAGTTTGGGCCATGGACATCATTTTCTCAGTAGGAAGATAGAAGGGAGGCATGGAATACCAGGTGAATCTTCCAGGTCTTCAGGAGACGGAGCTAGTAGGTAATCAGTGACAGAACCTTTGTGATTGTGAAGGGTCCTTCCCATTTGGGGGTGAATTTCAGGTTGGTGATGGATCATTTCAGATTTTTGGCTTCTAGCCAAACCTTGTCTCCTAGTTGAAAGGGAGTGAATGAGCGACGGTTTT
>QFEI01000048.1:0-34969 GCA_003316145.1 Neoboletus magnificus | reverse complement strand
ACTCAAAATCTTTGGGTGTTTCACCTGTCCATTGTACCAAGAGGAATCCCCCTTTGTCGATGTTCGACCCAGAACCCTTGACCCAACTTGTTAAGCCTGTCCTCTGCCTATTGAAAGTCTATGTTCGCAGCCTAACCACGGACCGAGCGTAACCCCCCCCTATCTACTGAAGGTCTACATTTGTTTTCTAACCACGGACCAAGCGCAACACAAATGAACCTGACAATATAGCCAGTGCAGGTCATGCCAAGTGGTCTAAGTGCAAACAAATATAAATGTGCATGTTTCATAACACTTCTGCAGCCTCACCACTGACCTTGGGACAGCAAATTTGTTTCTACCATCACAATATCTGCCAACTCCACATACAACATCACTCATGTTCATTTTTTGCATCATTCAATATCTCATCATTGCTTATAGTCACTGACACAAATATAAATGGTACAAGGTGCATGGCCTCTGAACAGGCTATGCATACAGCAGGGAGCAACAGGAAGTGCAGAGGAATAATACAACAAGTAAGGTCAGAGGTAAGGCTTACTTGAGATGCAGAGACAAATGTGTGGCAACCAGTAGATGGATGAAGCTTGGTAGTGGAGATCCAGCTACTAAGTGACTGATTGATAGTGAGGAAGAAGTGGAATTTATTATAGTATCAGCCAGAAGGGCTGGGTTTATATACATGTAGTAATTAAGGTTCAAGCTCAGCTTGAATATCCCAAAGGGGAGAACAATAGAACTCCCAGAAAGGAATGTGGAAAAGGGTTAGAGCTATAAATAACCCTTATCAGTAAGATATCAGTCAGCATATCAAATAGCTGACTGAGCACAAAGAATAAGAATAGAATATGATGTCATGGATACCTCTGACATCATAGTGACACCATAGATAAGAGTTGAAACATTATGTTTCTCATTATACACTCTCCATATTAATCATGCTTGGCTGACAATTACAATAGTGACTCCTAGACATGAACCTGGACTTCCAGCTATGTCCTTATCCTTTATCTGGGTGCAGAAGCATGTTCTGAACCTCTTATCAGTCACTACTCTTGCTGTCGCTCATGCTTGTTCAGTATCAGTCACCATCAGTTTGCTCATTGGCAGTGCAGAGTCATTGGCTACAGTGTTTGATTATTAGCATTTCACTAGGACAATTTGGGATCCTGATTGGACAGTGTATCAGTAGAAATCCATGAGTACATTGCAATGTATTGCCTGTGGTCACACATGTACAATATACTCTTGTGTATTGTGACAAGAGAATATATCATGGCTGTCTGTGCTCGACAATTCTGACCGATCCCCGACAACTCTATTCGACTTCGCAGTTCTTCCATATTCCTATTTATTGCCCACATCTGGTAAGACGGCCGAGGGTAAGCATCTGGCCATGTTTTGTCCGACACAGACATATGGCTAAATATACTTTTTACAATGGCTGTGATGCAGATCCTTGCCCGATTTCCTGGTATGAGCGATCAACCAGGCCATTGTTCATCCGGCCCAAGAGGCCATAAGGATGTGGTTGGGAGCCGAGCGTGACTGTTAGTAACGCTTAGCCATGGGGAATACTTCAATTATTGACCAGTGCAGGCGGTGAATGAGCGATTGATTGACGCCGTAGCGTTCACTTACTAGCACCGTCATGAACATACAACACGAGAGAGCAACAAAGACACAACAATGCGTATGTCACACATTGATGGCATAAGATTGCCGACCGGAGAACGTACAACTGAACAACACTAGACCTCTAAGAGGATATCTCGAAGCCAGTCTAGCAGTAGCAAGCGTTGCGACCATTGCGCGTTCTGCTTGCATTTCTTCGTGCGTGTGTTGATACCCGTGGCCTGACCTTTCTCCTCCCCAGCCAAAATTTATCACGGAAATAATTGAATATGGCTGCTTCTCTCAGCTCAAACGGGCTAGCCGTTTCCTCAACCGTGCCTCTTCGCCGGAGAGCACCTCAAGCTTGTACGGCAGGGGCACCTCGTGCATGATGCGGTGCAGACCTGTATTATGAAGATGCTTGTTCTCGAGTCGATCTGAAACCATCGAGTGCGTGAGTTGTGGTCACGAAGGGAAGGGGAGATGGTGTACAAAAGTTCCACTGTACCCTCCGTAACATCTCCAACATGGCAACGGCGAACGAGTACAGCTCGTAATTTTCCGATTTGACAAACACGAAAGTCAACCAAGCGAAACGAATGCATAGGTTGGATACCTATGAAGAGGAATTGGAATCAGATATAAGAGAGGATGGGCCCAGCGGGCGTACCATAGCAAAGTAATACCACTAGGACATCGTCAGCGCGTTGAAGTAATCGAGACAGGGAAACGCACCAATAAATGTGATTTGTAGACGAGCTCCGGTCTAAGGAGTGGATACCGAGAATGTGGTTTACACATCGCCCAGTCCATCCCAATGTCCTGTGACACAAACTCGTCATGGATATCAAAACACACAGAGGTGGAGGAACGTACCCAAACACACGAGTATATCGCATTGACAGTCGCCATGAAGCAGTAGAGAATGTAGCTTTTACCGGTACGGGGACTCACTGGGAGATGGTCTCAGCTACATGTTGGGCACCGTAGAGTCGGACATACTTTGGTGCCTCCAGTAGCAGTAACAGAAGTAAGATATCATCCCCATCACGTACTTCCCGGCCTGTTTAAACCGGACGATGAACATAGAATCAACGGAGGTTGTACAAATGCCATACGTTCAGAAGTTGGCTGGGGAGCTTCGAATCCCAGTATCGCCTCACATTCTGCGCGACACGTACCACGAAGGGCAATATACCGAGAAGATAATACCACCCCCAATTCCGAGCTATACCACAAGTTGACCATGCTTCTTGCGCTTGAGAGGCGTAAGCTGAGGATAGCAGACTCTGAAATGCACTATGGGCAGCGGATGATTCTGCTTGACCCGGAATCGTGATGTTGACAGGGAATGAAGCGTATAGGGCGGATCCCGGATTAATTGGGGATTGCACGGTCGAACCGGGGAAGTTGATGGAGAAACGGGTGTAGAAGCAACCCACGAAATACAGGTTGGAAAGGGTATACACAAGACTGCAAAGCTGATCACTGGTAGTAACAGGGTGAGGTGGTTTTGGTGAAGCAAACTCGAGGATCATACCCGAGCCAGACGTCTGTGAACTGGAATGTCATCAGGTTTCGAAGGTGTCCCGTGACGTCGACATCGGTGACAAACCTCGACCTCCCACATGCCGCTGGCCCCAAGCTTAGCCATTTTCTTGATCGTCCACCAACGAGTGCTGCCCCACATGAATCTCTGCTCGTCCAGGCGTGGTTAGTGTCAGACCTAGATGAGGAACATCAGAAGGTAGTTGAAGGACTTACACGGAATGGATTGAACATAACCGCGATAGTGAGAGCGAGCCAAATCAAGGGCCATAGCATTGGGGATCCAATTTGAGCCAAAGAGAACCAAAATGCGTAAGCGAAGGTGCAGAAGAGGAAGGAAGGTAGCTTTTCCGCCTAGTCAGAATCAACCTGTGTATGGTAGCCATACAGCACATACCTCAAAGTATTCGTGATAATCAAGTCTTGATCTCAAGTCCAGTCCTGTGCAGATTGTCAGAGAATGAACTGGGCATATCAACAGTGACGCACTAAAGATAAAGACGTAGCTGATTTTTTTGTGCGCCCATACGGAGATATTGATACCAATCAACAGCGCCAGGAGTATTGGTATGAGGAGTATCGAGTAAATAAAAAGCAGGATATTCCACGATGGGAATGTTTTCCGTGTGTACTCCTGGAAGGCTACCAATGAAGTCAGAATGATATGATTGGAACGGTCTTTAAAGAGGTCCCTACATAGGTAGCAACCTGCAGAAATCGCGGGAAGTGCTAGCCCTAACCACCACGCGAAGCGAAATGTACTAGAATGGTACGTCTTCGCTGACGGTCCGACTCGAAGGCGGTTCATTGCTCTCTTTTTGTTTCCATGTTCTGGACACGAGGTTCACGTGTCAGTCTCGTGTAATTAATGCACACAAATCCCACCACGCTCGAACGTGTGTGGAACGCACCGAATCGCGCCGCGAAAAGGTGTTCCATTTCCTTGACCATAGTGCTGACCATAGCACCAGAGCCAAAGGCGGAAGGCTCTACCTGCAAGAATTGGGTACTGAGCATTGCAACATCAATCACCAGTGCGGCTGCATACTTTCTCCTTCATGTAGATGTCCACGATAGAAACCTTGGTAATCTTCCCATATTTCCTCAACGCTTTATGAAAGCCAGTAAGATTAACAGTCTTGAAGTAAAATGCGAGGATATCATAGGCGCGGTCCAAGAATAGCACCGATGATAGCCCAGGGTCATTCGTAAATCCGACAGAGGAAATTTGAATGAGGATTGTTAAAAATTGCCAACACGCATCACATGTAAATGTGCTCACTCTGTAACTGTTTAAGACCTCGAGGCCGCTGTGAAGACATGGAGTACGTCAGCGTCCACTCAATGGACAAATTCCCAAGGAAGAACATTGTTCCAACCCACCGGTAATGTTCAACGACAGCATGTCGGAGTCGCCTTTTCGCGCGTTGGTACTCACGAGGGTCGAGGGGATGCTCCCTTCCACCAAGCGATGGGCTTCGAAAGCTATTCCAACGTTCGCTTAGCAACCTAGCAGAGTCGTTCAGTGTCACAGAGGATGTGGTACTACGGTTCGTTTCGGCTACGCCATTTCTCCAGGATTCAAGACGATTGGCGTTCGGGCGCAGGCGCTCAGGTGCTTGCCTACCTAATTCGGACATATCAACGAAGCCCGACACCCCAATTGTAAGCGGAAGTCGGAGCACTTTCAAAAAAAAAATTTACCACCACGCCTCGCGTCGCGGGACCACTGGATCAATGACAAAAGCGCACGTGGGATAGAAAGATATACACTCTTGGCCCATGTCTGAGCCCTCGAGTGCGCAGATGATTCCTAACAGGGTCGCAGTTTAGTGGCATATACGTTCATCCACAAGAAACATCACCAACATAGAACATTTGTCGGTGTATTCCAAGTTCGTTGAGTTGTTTTCTAAGCATATTGCCACGTTCATGCATCTCTTTTGCTCTCTCTATGTAGAATGTTTCTACTTTGTCTAGCTCAGCATCAAGCATGTCGAAAAATTCGGCATGGATGGCAGGCAGGTTGGAAAGTATTGTATGCAAAGCCCGGCGTGTGGGGAGTCCTATTAAACCTAAGGTTAATGTGTGGTTGGTCCTTAACGGGCAGGGGAAACAGATACCTGAACCTCTGACAAGGGAGGGAAGTGGGGGGGAACGGGGGCGGGTTCTTGGGAGTAACAGCGCTTGTGGATATGGTGTGTTTGGACCTGTTCTGGTCACACGAAGTGGACCATGGCCACTCGAGTCCGTAGTACCATCCGCTGTATGGTCAGTTCCCGAAGCCCATGTGCTTGCGATGCGTGCTGATGTTGTAACTTCTTGATCGAAGTACTCTGTCATGATTGAGAATGAATGCACCTCATGTTCAGGGAGATAATCGGGGTTCGAAAGTGTCCTCACCTTCGGATTCATCATACGCCTCCTCATTGTCTGGAGGTAAATGGAACATCTGATCGATGTTCGTACCCCCAAAAGAACTCCACGTGTCGGCTTGCCGAGAAACCGTTGCTTGTATAGCTCTTAACTTCACTTTAAGCCTGTGATAATCTCTGTCGAACAGGAAGCAAGCATATGTTTCCCAAGGTGTGAAAACCATGTTAGGGCATAAACATTTGAACACGACAGTGAACTCATTACATGTAGGCTTTTTTCCACTCGGAGGTCTACGGAAGGCAGTTCAATACGATAAACATGCAGAGATGGATGCACACCGGAGGCACTCGCCTGGGTATCTTGCAGGTATCTGTGGTGAAGCGGAGGGTGACAAGGAAGCCTTTGGTCAGGAATCACCGGTGCAGTGAAGATCGCTGCTCACCGTGTAAATTTCATGTCTCGATGCAAAGACTATCCAAACCAAGTAGTCAGGTAGGTAGTCAGTACTCACTAGAATCAACAATACCTTCAAATATAACTGAGAGCCGATCGCTGAAGCGGGGTATGTCACTGTAAGGGAGCGGGACGGATCGGAATATTTATCCATCCTGGAACTAACGAGTCACATCGCAAGAAACGGGGGATAGCGCAATCAGTTCAGTCACTTTGAAACCTTTGAAACGATACGATCAAACAGGGGGAGCAATATACGCATGAATTATGAAATGAGGAAACCTTCCCAACAAGGGGCACGAGTATCATAGGTGCCCTGTACGATATGAGGGATTCATGCGCCATGGCGCTTCTTGCCAGGGTTTACAAGGGATTTAGAGGTGCAGAACGAATAGCAAGGGTTGAAACAACAATCCCGGACTTCAAGAACTTGTTAGTGAAGCAGTGACAGGTTCCCGAGGTTTCACCAATAAAAATAAAAATAAATTCCGCGGGGGCAACACAATACGGTGGGATAAGGGAAGAGGACACAACACAACCATTCAGTGGATGAGCAAGTGAACCATCGTGCCATTGCAAGAGGGTCATACACAGCAAATGTGAATGACAAAGAAAAGACCAGATCACAAACAAACCAAGAAACTGGAGACGTTGGCGAATGGCGACTGACGGTATAAAAATCCATTGTGGTGAGCAGGTGTGAATCGGCCTTCAATTCAGCGAAACGGCTGGTGTTAGCCGATGGTCAGGACCAGTCAGGACCACTACCCAGTCACCTGAAAGGCTTGGGAATGAGAGACGATAAATCCGAATCCACATGACAACGAATCCACATACGCATCCGTTCGCTCGGATAAGTAGTGTCGCCACACGATCAGAGCTAGGAGCCGGGAAGTAGCACGAGTGCTAAGTGAATAAGGTTAGGCCTGCGAGCTTTCTGGTATAACAGTACTACCGCAATATGATCTAGCCAATCACAGATCGTGTAGAAGTTCAATGACCATGAAACTTGCATCATCCATTGCTCAAACACAACACGTTTGATTAAATTGTGCTGTCCAATTCCTGCATCCTCGAGTCCTCCCCCGACCAGAATACTTTCACGATTTATCAAATGAGCTGTTGCAATACAAAAAACGATCAGCATCATGGGCCGTTTTTGACACACGATCATTGGTTTACGGGTGGTATCATCACATATGGTATGAGCACTTATCGGTGTTTGAAACGGGTGTATAGTTTATTTTGTCTGCAACACTTGCCAGTTCGCCGGCTAAAATAACCTGACTATACTCGACGAGATCGGCATGAGAGTGTAGAATCTTCGTTGCTGCTGGGTTGATATTACACTCGATTAGTACTAGTTGCTGAGGGCACCGAGGCAATCCACGGTCTTGGTTACGGTGGGACCCAACCACCGTGTTTCGAAAAAGCCATGTGACCGCTTTTCGTAATGTAAACAACAAAATGTTTCTCGTGAAGGTATTCTAGCCAAGGGAGGATGAAAGAACAAGTCGTGTTTGAGCAATGGGCGAAACAAGTTTCAAGGCTTTTGAACCTCTGGCGATCTGTAATTGGCTGGCCGATTTTGTGATAGTGATATACCATTCCTGTTGCTACCTTTCGGTTCTGACCGTGCGGCGACGCTACTGTAACTGGTTGAAAGGAATGTTCTGTGTTGCTTATGGATGACATATGCCGGCTAGTTCCGGCATGGTGGGAACCCGAAAGCGTCCAGTGTTGACTGGGATCATACCTCACCGATAGCTCCCACTGATAAGCCTCACTTCTAGGGAGCTCTCGTAGTCCTACACGCGTATTTAGATTTGCTATCCTTTTTTTCGGATTTATTATTGCCGCGTACCACAGTGGATTTTTGGCAGTCTCCATTGTTTCTGGTTTCTTGGCTCGCTAGTCCCTTGCAATTGTAGTATGTACTACTAGTCCAGATCTAACGTATCTACCAATTGATCCTGTGCCCTGTTTTCGTGCCTCCCTGTATGACATGTGCTGCTCACGATGATTGATCATCAACTGATTTTCCGTGTAACCTACCTAGCCCAAGGACTGCCGTACGCCAATAAGGATCGGCCCAATCCGAGATTCCGAGGGCAGAATTAGCCTCAGGATGAATAGATTTGTTTGGCTAACGACGCTATTAGATAAGTTCAGATGGCTCAGTGACGAGGAAGAAAGGAAAGGAGATGCCTAAGTAAGTGAAGTACCAATGGAGATGTTCAGACACAAAAAGAAACATGAAGGATTAGCAATTTAGCACGTCAACCTCGCAGGCTGAGTCACGTGGTCGTCCTCTACCTCGTTGCTGCGACTCCTGACCTGTTTGCATCCGCATCCTTCATCATGAGCTTTCAAGATATCGAGACTGGCCAATCTCGTCCAGCTCAGTCGAGCGGCATTTCCTCCCAGTCGCGAGAAGACACCACCTTCCTATCCTTACAGTCCTCGTTGTCACTTCAGGTGTTCAAGATCAATAGCAATGTTCAGGGAATCTTGAAATTGGTGGACCAACTTGGCACTACGAAGGACTCTCCTTCCCTTCGTAAACAGCTGTACGCCAATCTTGTATTGTCCGTCGAGGTATTCTGAATAATCGCACGGTAGCCACGACCTCACGGAAACAACGAGAACTCTGGCTAAACGTGGGTCGGAGGACTTGAAGAAGCTTTCCGCTATACCGGCCGCGAGTGTAAGTGAATGTATGATTAGTTTCGGCATTTGGACTTAGTTCACCCTTCAGTCCTATCACAAGACGTCACTACAGAAGACCTCGCACGATCTTCAGTTGTCCCTCGTGGCATTCCAGCGAGCACAGCAGTTCAGCGCAGAGAGACAGCGAACGGTGGTTGAGAGCGTGAGGCTCGCGGTAGAAGATGATCGCTCTCATCATTCGTAAGAGTTTTTGTCCAGGTTGTATTGTTTATCTAAGTTGGTCAAGTGAAACCATCCCCACTCCACAGCAGCAACAGGCACAGTTGCTTCAATCCCAGTTGTCCCCCCACGAGCTTGCTTACCAAGAATCATTGATTCGGGAACGGGAAGTTGAGATTCAAGAAATTGAGACGGGTATTCACGAGTTGTCGGAAATATTCCGTGACTTGGGGACACTGGTGAATCAACAGGGTGGCATGCTTGGTACGTCTGCGTGCTGCATTTTTATCTGAGTTGCCTGAGAATTGTGTTGAAATTATAGATAACATCGAGTCAAATATCTATTCGATATCTTCGGATACTCGGGGTGCTGCCGAGGAGCTTTCTACTGCCTCAGAGCATCAGCGAAAAGCTGGTCGTCGTGCTGCTTGTCTGATGCTCATTATCGTGTTCGTAGTGGCCATTGTGCTTATGGCGGTGAGTCGTTGTGGATTTGTACTTTTCGTCGCATTGCTGAATATATCTGTTTAGATTTTGCTGCCATAGAAAGTACTTACCAGTGATAATTTGCACCTTGTGAGATATAAGGACCTGTATGGTGAAGCCATCGCTTTTCATATTCTGCTGGAGCATGGTAATGGACATCGTTGCATTTTTAGTTTTTTATTTCTAAATTCCTATTGCATCTATTTCCACGGTACGGTCTCGGACGGCTAAATCCCCACCCAATCCGTTCTTGAAGCGGCGGGAGCTGTGTTTCAGAGAGGAACCGTGCATGGCGGGTTACCCTTGCTACAGCCGTCAGTCATGGCTTGATGGTGACGTTCACATAGATACTACATCGGCCTTTTGAAGCGGGTTTTGGGATGGGCTGAGCCGTTTACTTTTTTTAGTAAGACCCTTGTTTTCCTTTTTTGCTAGCATCGCCCAATCACAACTCTGGTAGGGCACTCAAGCAATAATGTTGCACGCCAGTTGGCTACCACCTTTTCAGATGAACAATAAATCTTGTCAGGCGTTATCGGAGTTATCGGCGTCACATGAACCCACTACTTCTCCCATGACATGGACGGTCACAGCCCACCTCCGCAGTGGGGAGCACCCCACCATTTCAATATTGTCGTGGCTGCCCACAGGAACACCTGACTCTTCAAAACTGGCGGGGACATTTGCCACATGCGACATCATGACTGAGGCTTTCCAGGGCTTTCCATGTCCACGGACTCCACATGAAACACCTATTCCGAACAGTGGCAGTTACTGGCATCACGTGAACCTACCTAACACCCCCGCGGGGAAGAAAACGGTGAGGAGCGCCAATCCACCACGTTCATGGCTATGTTGATGCCATCACTCCATGCTCAAGTTCGTGACTTTGGGCGGCGCCCATAACTCAAACGCCGTCCGGGAACGTTGGCACTGGTGCCTCACGTTAGCCATACCACTTACGTTCTGTGATGCGCCCTTATGGCTAGACCGGCCATGCCGTAGCCATGTACAGCCAATATTGGCTTGAGGGCCACTGACAGTTGAGCCTGCGGTTGTAGCGCGCGCATCTGTTGCATTGCATTTCCGTCGTATATGACATCGGACTGTGCTCATCCGCGCAGGAAACTCCTTGCTCTTTCGTTGCCCATGTCTGGATCCTCCACCAACGGGCAAACCGTCCAACAGGATGTAATCGACACGTTCGTACACCCCGATGTCCCTCACGAAGTCGGGCTTACGTCTCTTCACAATATTTAGCCGTGACACAGTCGTACGTACCGCGACTGAGGTTCTTACTTGAGACTGAAACTTCAAAGATGGTGGCTATTTCTGGATTTACAATACTCGTTTGGGATCACATCATAACATTTAACGATGAGGTGGGTAGTCTCGGAAAGGTTCTGTGTTTCCATGCCTCAGGTTAGCTGGGTTCCTACAGGTCGATCTCGTCTGGAAACGTGACAAGGGACTCGGTAAGCAGATACCAATTCTCTGAATCTATCATTGACTCTGTGTGCAGTGGCATATCTGTTCTTGGTTGTGAGTGGCAAACGGGGCATAATACGTTGGGCATCCCATGGGTGAAGTAGAACAGGTATCTCACGCCGCTCGGTTTTATTGTGAATCTCGTCGGTGAGATGTGCTCATACATAATGCTGGACATAACTGAGGGACTGGTTCAGCTTTCACACTTCCCGGCTGGGGAACAGAAGTAAGTCTGCCGGCTCTTTCACGACAACATGTTTGCTTACTGGCCAATTGTCATAGACGTTCGGCACTCGGTTATTTCTTTTGACTTGCA
This sequence comes from Neoboletus magnificus, assembly GCA_003316145.1. Classification (NCBI taxonomy): domain Eukaryota; kingdom Fungi; phylum Basidiomycota; class Agaricomycetes; order Boletales; family Boletaceae; genus Neoboletus; species Neoboletus magnificus. The sequence continues at coordinate 23,796 of QFEI01000048.1, read as the reverse complement.
ACTCATCAGGCACATAGCTGTCAACATTTCGTGCGATATGAAGGGGCCATGACTGTTATTGGCACCCAAATAGCCGGGTTCATAATGTTTCTCCGGTAAGGTTGCCGCTGAGGTGTACCCTGCTACTTTCTTACACCAGGTCGTTGATTCTTGAAGAGTTCGCGCTATATACAACGGAAAGAGGACAGTGGTATGGAGTATTATGGCGTTGTTTTCCGTGTGGACTGGAGTAAATGCTTGGCTGCTCGCAAGCGGGGAAGGTCGGCCGTTTTCGCTACGCCTTAACCACGTTCTGATACAATCACAGCGGTCCAGCACGTATCAGGACTGCAGTGTATGTACCTTTATCAATGTGTAGTAGCGGGCACAACCAATCACTTTCCCAATGGATTTTCACACAGCATGCACGATGATCTTTAATACCTTGTAAGTCCATTGATGGTCCCCGAGGAGGTGCATGCTAACATGGTTTCGGACCAGAAATAGCGTTGCCTCAGTTTCTGCATGGCTACCTCTTCTGTACGACACGTGCATTTTTGCATTGACACTGTACAAGACAAAGTGCAGGGCAGGTCACATCTTCCAGACGGTGTTGTCTGACGGAATATTGTATTACAGGTGAAGACAGTTCCATTGTCTTGATATGTTTCCCTGAAAGGCTGACGCGATAGTTGACTTCAAGTATGATCTGTATGGTAAATGTTGTTCTTACAGTCATGATTGTGCGAGCGGGACCAGGTGTGAAGAATATCACGGCGCAGTGAGTGTAACCGTTTCCGAAGACTGGTGGTGGCTTGAGTGTTATTTTACTTTCCCTATAGACTTGAGCTATTGTGAGTACATAACAGACCATCTAACGACATTGGGGGTCGTGACTAGTTCCCATTGTTTTCAGGCTCACGGTATGTAATCCCGTATAGCTGTGTTACATTCATTCCCAACTCTACATCAGGTGGCAATGGTGTCGCGTATTACACTCAATTTGAGGAAGCAGGCATCAAAAGACATAATAGGCGCGATTTCTGACGACCAAACACCTTCGAGGCGACGCCAAACTACGCGCTCGGGATCTGAATCAGACAGGGCTCGGTGGAGAACTCACTCAATGACGATCACCTGGGCGTCAACTATGCCTCGGCGGAACAGCATCACTCTCCGCAGGGAACCCGTCTCGCACGCTGAGCACATACGGCTCGGTACGATTTGTTCCACGTCAGAGGCCATGACCCCTGACGCAGCCAGTCTCGTCAGTGGGGAGGCACTAACATTCAGTCTACCCGGGGTTGAACAGGACGTTGAAGCGGTGTAGCACTGGGAAACGATGGTGGAACAAGACAGGGTATTACTAGGGTGTCATGTAAAGTATTGCTGGAGCTGGCTAAATCGACCTTGCTGTGGGTTCAAGGCTAGCGGGATCACGTGGATGGGTGGTGGGTATGTTTGTCGGAGTGTTCCAAATGGGTCCAAGTGCGGTGGTTTGGTGGGTTCTTTGAGTCGGGCTCGTCAGCGCAGGACGCGACCTCGAGACATTCGCTTCCGTCCTTCCTTTGGCCACCCCAGCTTTAAAGTCCCACCTCCCTCTCCCGCCTCGTTTTACATCCACGACCTGCCATGGCAACTCCCCCATCACGCGGAATCAGCCCGGGAAAGAATTCAGGTGTCTCAAAGCTGCTCAATGACTATGTCAGTCCCCAATTATTCTTGTCACAGAACGCGTCGCTGACATCTAATCTCCCAGCAACTTGGAGATTCCCTTGGCAAAGGCGCGTTCGGTCAGGTATACCGTGAGTTCTCGCTCCAACAGGACGATCACGGATAAATTGATCGTGAACGTAGGCGCTCTGAATTGGGCCACCGGTGAAACCGTCGCCGTCAAGGAAATCCAACTCAGTAACATACCCAAAGGCGAGCTTGGGCAGATCATGGTACCTCTTCTTCGAGTTGTGGCTTTTGCCCTTTTCCTCATCCCTACCTATAGTCGGAGATTGACTTGCTCAAGAATCTCAATGTACGGTACCTTCTCGCACGCGTGCCTCCCCATGGCTGATCAAATCCAGCATCCCAATATCGTCAAATACAAAGGATTTGTCAAGACACGAGAATACTTGTACATCATCCTTGAGTATGTTTGCTATGTATCTATCCGTTCTTGATTAACCCCTCGGTAGATTCTGCGAAAACGGATCCTTGCACAACATATGCAAACGATTTGGAAAGTTCCCCGAGAATCTCGTTGCCGTTTACATTCGACAAGTACTCGAAGGTCTTGTATACCTCCATGACCAAGGTGTTATTCATCGGGACATCAAGGGCGCGAATATATTGACGAATAAGGATGGATGTGTTAAGCTTGCAGATTTTGGGGTTGCCAGTTCCACCACGACCGGCGCAGTTAGTGATGATGCTGTCGTTGGCAGCCCATACTGGAGTAGGTAGTACCTTCATCTCATTCACCACGCGTTGACATTATGTTATTGTCAGTGGCACCAGAGGTCATTGAGCAATCCGGCGCAACTACGGCCTCCGATATATGGTATGTCAGAATGCTCACGTATATCTCGGTTTCTTATATGTTCTTGTCTCAGGAGTGTTGGTTGTGTGGTCATTGAACTTCTAGAAGGCAAACCCCCATACCATTTCCTCGATCCTATGCCAGCACTCTTCAGGATTGTACAAGATGATTGTCCTCCAATACCAGAGGGTGCCTCTCCAATTGTGAAGGACTTCCTTCTCCACTGTTTCCAGAAGGACAGCAATTTACGAATATCAGCAAAGAAGCTCCTAAGACACCCATGGATGGTAGCAGCAAAGAAGCAAATGGATTTATCTGCCGGAAAGGATGGACGTCCGGGAAGTAACAACTCCCAGGCATCAGCTGGTGCACAAAAGCGTCCTTCGAGTAATTATAACTACGATGAAGCTGTTCTTAAAGTGCAAGAATGGAACGAGGCCTTGAAATGTGATTTTTCCTCCATCTATTGTGCAATCAAATAGTCTGATGGTGTCTAGCCCCAACACGTCCGTCAAAGCACGGGGGTCGCGCCGGCAGTGGTGATGGCCCTCCTCCGTCGCCTACCCGTCCACTACACAACAAAGCTAGCGTCAACTTATTCCAACACTCTGTCCTTGGGCTACAACAATCAATATCAGCACCAGTGGCTCTCAAAGTACCGCCGCCTGCTCCGGGCAAGCCAACGGCGCCGGTTGGTCTGGTGGAGAGAATTCGGGAACCAATGGCATTCGTTCTTCAGCAACCCGAGGAGCAAACTGATAACTGGGACGACGACTTTGAGGATGGCCCGTCCTTCTCAAAGTTGCAAGGTATGTGATTCCTGTCCCTTTCTCCCCTTAGTTCGTCAACTAAATTGTCCACCGTAGGGTTGGAGAAGTCAGCCATGGAAGATGATAAACCAGAGGTCGATGACAACGCTCAGACAATACGACCAAATCGTAGTCCAGCTGGTCCAGGAACGATCCCGCTAGCGAGAGCCCCTGCAGCGGATATCGTTCCGATTGTAGAGGACTATTCGGACCTTGCATCGGAGGAGGATGACATTATCTTGCAGGAAAAGGTTGCAGATTTCAAGGTTAGTCCTAACTGCCTGGTCCACTCTCGGGGTGACATCTCGCCAACTGTAGATGAAGAACTCTGTACGCCGTGGCCTATTCCATCCAGATGACATCAAAACCCTCGGTATCGCACCCAGCTCTCCCGGTCCAATGTCGGCTCCACTTCCTAGCCTTTCGCGCAAGCCCTCGCGTCCCTCGCTGGGTCTTGCTGGCTCGAATGGTCCGCCTGGTTCGCTTCGCTCGCATTCACGATCATCATCTTTTGTTGGCTCTGGATCGAGTGGTTCTGGATCCTTCGGACGGTCGGAGGCTAGGCGAGTCGCAAGCTCGCATGAATTCGACAAATATGCAGAAGGGGACGACGAGGACTATGATGATGTGTTTGGCAAAGTCAACGGTGCCAGTGAGCTGGTTTTTTCATCCTGCGGTATTCGATCACCCTCAGACTGACGGTCGAATCAGCTCTCGAACAGCCCATGCAAACCCTGCAGCTCAATACTCGACACTCCAACAAGTCCTGGGTACGTTCACCAAAATGGCCCTTGCTTCGTTTGCCAAGGTTGTTAACCATGAATAAGCTGGGGGATGACGATGACGAGGATGATCCTTTCGCGGAAGTATGACATATGTTGAACTGTGTTTTGTTTGACCTCACGTCTGGTCCAGATCGACGAAGGCTTCGCAGAAGATGATCTAGAAACGAATTTACAGCGAGACAAACATGCTCGCCTATGTAGCATGATGAATCAATTGATTGACGAGCTGACGCCCTCGGCACCTGACTTCCAGCTTCGGGATGCCTGCGATCAGCTGGCAAGTACTGGATGCACGTGAACCGTATACTTCTGTTGATCGACTAATTCACAGATCACCATCACAACGGAAAACCCAGAAATGTTGTTCCAGTTGGTCTCTTCCCATGGTATGCTAGCAATTTTGGAGGTGTTAGAAGGGAAATGTTCTCGGGATGTGTTGATGAAGCTGCTTCATATAATTAACCTGGTACGACATCTATACCAGGAGGCCTATCCCCCAGCTAATCTGCGCATCGGAAGCTCGTCACAAGCGACCTTGGTGTGTTGGAGAGTTTTTGTCTCATTGGTGGAATTCCTGTGATGATGGGTAAATTTCACAACTAGCCTTTTGATATCTCCAGCTTACGATGGATAGGTTTCACTTCCAAGAAGTATCCCTCCGAGTGTAGGACTGAAGCGTCGAATTTCATCCGGTTGCTCTGCCATACATCAGCATTGACCCTTCAAATGTTCATTTCGTGAGTACTTCTGGCCCTTCTTTGACCATGTATCCCATCGTATACAGATGCCGTGGACTCAAAGTCCTTGTCGACCTCCTCGACGAAGACTACACGGAGCAAAGTGAACTTGTCGTGGACGCTCTTAACGGCATCGGGAGTGTCTTTGAGCTACAAAGCCCGACGACCAAAAACGATTTTTGCCGCATGTTTATCAGGGAAGGGCTCCTGGATCCCCTATCCTCAGCACTCTTAAACGTGATGACCAACCAAAGCGAGACCGCTGTTGAGATGAAGCACAAGATCATTCAGATCTTGTTGGTGTTTTCGCAGGTGACACAGAGCGACATACATGTGCGAAATGCAATGGGGACAAGGAAGATCATCCGCCGTAAGCCCCAAATGTCTTGGTCCCATGGGAAGCTGAGATACGATATGTAGGGTTGATGCGCGCTTGCGAGTTACTCGAGGGAGATTGTCTGGTTCAGTTGCTCAAAGCAGTGAAGCACCTTTCGATGAACGCAAATCTGCTCGAAGTGCTTCAGAACGCCAATGCCATCGAGATTCTCATCAAGCTCTTGGATGAGGATCGAGCTGGTCCACTTGGCACAGTAGGTCCTTTTTCTGACATAAGGGGTCCCCTACCTATCTCGTCCCCCCAGGAAGTATCCAACCACATCTTTCAAACATGTTACAATCTCTGTCGGTTGAATAAATCACGGCAAGAAGAAGGTGCTCAAGCAGGCATCATCCCGTGCCTCAAGCGCGTCATCGAGACCAGCTCGCCTTTGAAACAATTTGCCCTTCCTATTCTCTGTGATCTTGCAAGCGCAGGAAAGAGTTGTCGGAACTTGCTTTGGCAACATAACGGTCTGAGCTTGTACTTGAAGCTCTTGGAAGACCCATACTTCCAAGTTAGCGCATTGGAAGCTATCTTGTCGTGGTCAGTTCGCTTGGCATGCCGCCTGGGTAATAATTGATCACTTTTGCAGGCTACAAGATGAGACTGCCAAGATTGAGGATCAACTCGTCAAATCGGAATCATTGGATGCTTTGCTCAAGTGCTTCGTCTCAGCCAAGGCCAACTCGTTTGAGAACCTGCTTGATCCGCTTCTCAAGATCTGCCGTATCTCCAACGCACTCACCATTGGACTCGCCAAAGCATCTTTCTTCAAACGCATCATCGACAAACTATCGCACAGTCGCGCTGTCGTCCGACTCAACCTGTTGCGTATCCTGAGGACTGTCTGCGACGTACATCCGAACCGCGCGATCTTGGTAGAGAGATACGGTTTACACGAGATCGTGACCAAGTTGAGCAAGGAAGATGGCGCTGTCCTCGTTCGGGAATTGGCAAGAGAGATTCTACCTGCCCTCGCGCCCGCGTTGAAGCCTGCCCTTGGCAAGTCTGGGTTGAAAGGGCCAGATACGCCCAAGAATAGCTCGATCATTGCTCCAAAGAAGGCGCGGAGGACTGCCTCCGAAACGTCGGCGTTGCTTAACTCGTCAGGTACTCCGCTGGGGCCTGGTGTCGGCGCTACGACACGGTTTGGGATCGAGCGATCACACTCATCTTCCCGGCATCGACTGGGTGACATAGCATGGCAACCCGGAGGGGTCAGGGATCGTCGCTGAAAGACCAACATTGTATATTCGATCATACCGCTTTCCATTCCGCTCATTATCGTCGTTGGCATTGTGTATTTAACCATCTTCACAGAAGTGCAGTACTCTCATTTGCACATATAGTAGAGGTCTCACTAATTATCAATACCGCGTAGCAAATAGAATACCGAACGAACGATGCAACGGGAGATGTGTCTACTTGCGAGAGAAAGGAATCTGGAAACCGGAGACGAGGGCTCTTGCCTTGTTCTGGGCACCCTGACCTTCGGCATTGGTGATGAAGTGTATGTGCATGCCGTGGGTTTTTGGGTACGCCTCCAGGTTGACCTCTATCTGAGGGAACAAGCCAAGTGCCTCCGGGGGAAGACCAAATGAGACGACACCGGCGACGCCGCTGGGGGTCTGCATGTTGCTGGAGGAGGGGGGTAAAATGATGCCAGGGAACTCGCGCAAGCGAGGCAGGACGAACTCTGAGAGGGCGGCGATGAAGTTGTACATTTGTGGGCCCTTGAGCTCCACCTTGACGCCGAGGGGAAGCCCTGGGCGCACCCAGCCACTGACGGATTTCTTTCCCTTGACGATCTGCACGCCCGCAGAGGAGTGGCGGCCGCCACCCTGGTTGGTCTCGCCCGAGATGGCTCTAAAGGAGGCGATTGCGTTGAGAAGAACGCTGCGGTTGGAGATGGCGTCTTTCAGCATGGTGTGGAGGACGATTCTGTCGAGTTTGACGACGTTTTCTGTGGTGGTGGGCGGGGCGGGTTTTTTTCCAAGACGGTCACCGCCGACGGGGGTGTTGAGACGGTTTTTGGAGTAGGGGTCGTTGGGGTCGAATCTGAGGCGGACCTCGCGGGGTGGTGGACGGGGACCGGACTCGTGGACATAGGCCATGTACATCAGGTTGTCCTGGAGGGTGGTATGGTAGTGGTCGCGGACACGACATGGGGCGGTGTCGTGCACGGTGAGGTCGACGTGGGGGATGGGGAGACCGCGCTCGTCGCTGCGGAGGGCGCGACGTATTCTGGGCGGCTTGCGGAATATGCGCGCGACGGACATGGGATGGGGCGAGGAGGAGGAGGACTTTTGAGTTGGCTGTAAATAAATAAATAAATAAATAAATAACTCGAGTAGTGAGGCTGACGGTCGTTGTGTTTTTTTCTTGGTGATAATCTACGCATTTTGCTTGTTCTCTTTGTTTTGTTTCATGGCCTTGACCGCAACGGCCCAGTCTGCGCTGCCGACATGGGACGAGACCATCGTGCCAGCCCTGCGCAAGCGTACGCACGTCCAAAATCCTCTTTTCCTCCATTGTCCTCAATCTCTCCCCAGGACTCGAAGGCGAAAGCCGGATCCTCGCCAAACGCATGTCCGTCGCGTCCGTCTCTTCCGTAGACGACTCCCAGCGGTCCCACTCCCGTCGCTCTTCTCGTGACATCCCCCAACCCCCCCGCCATCTCCCAGAGCCCAGGAAATCCAGCGCGATACCGAGGCCGAGTCTACAGTATTCCAGGACCTCGCACGACGCTCGCTCAGATGCCTCTTCGTCCTATACCCGCGTCAACGGCGCGTCCTCTTCCCCTTCTGTCCCCCCCAAACGCGCCCGTACTCACTCACAACCCCCTTCTCCGAACGGCTTTGCCAACAATAACCCCCTTCCCACCCCAGATTCTTCTCGTCCCACTTCTCCCCGCACATCAGACGTAAAACCAACTCGCATACCGATCGCGGCCCGCACAAGAACAACAAGCGCTTCCAGCCATGCTCACAGCATCGCTCAGAGAGCCGAGAGCCGTAACGGTACCAACCATCGTCCATATCAACCGCCCACCCCCGACACTTCTCAAGATCACTGGGTTGTCAAGGCAAGCGATCCTCCACAGCCGGCAACACCCCCCATGGCTTCCATACGGCATCAAGCTTCCAGTATCATGAACGAACCCGCACCCTTCGCTACGTCTTCGATTACCTCTTCAATACGTTCGCGATTTCAAGAACCCGCATATCCCAACCCAAGACCTTCCAACGATTCCGAGGAACGCCCGTTCGAGCACTGGTATAGAGGCGACGTGCACAGAAACGGTGGTGTCGGGGAGCTCCGGGTGGCGAAGCATGTGGAGATGATGCAGATTGCCAACTACGGGCACAATCTTCGAAAAGCTGTCCGTGGGCAAACTCGGGACTCTTCTGGCCAGATGGACTCTGCTCGTGGGCGCAAGAGGGCGGATAGTGTTGGCGCCGGCACACACGAAAGTCTCTTCCTCGACGATGAGCGGACAAATGACGTAGGCATGGTCCTCGACGAGAGCCCGTTGACCGACGTCGAAACTGATGCCGAAACCGATCCTGAGACATTCTATGATGCATATGCTGGTCTTGACACGGAAGTGGATGCAGATAACACGATCCAAATGCGTCTCAACGCTTCAACACCAGGCCCTCCACTCTCCTCTAGCCGTAGTCAAACACCTACAAATGCCTGTCCAATTCCGGATGATGATACGCCAAAGTATGCAACTTACCCTCAGAGTGCTGGAGCCCCCTTGCAATCTAGCACGCCATCGGCTCCTCTGAGGACGAGCGCGGAGAGCACTATGCCGACTCCACCCACCTCGGGGCCACCCCCACGGACCGTACCACGCACGACTTCTCCGATATCGCAGTCATCCGATCAGTCGCACACGAAGCGCCGTGCTAAGAGCCCTGTCGCATCTTCGCCTGCCTCCACTCCAAAGAAGGTAAAGATAAAGGCCAAGACCCCACCCCCAACGTCACGTAGGGAGGACCCGCGGAATTCTGTCGCAAAATATCCGACACCAGAAGGTGATGCGGTGGATGCTATACCAACATGGACGCAACCCGTGCAAAAATCTGGTAATTGGGACGAGGCAAGTGACAGTATGTATCAGTCTCATTTCTACTCACCACTATCCTAAACTACAGGTGGTGCTTCCTGTTGTGGCCCGCAAAAGGGGATTGGATGGCCAATACGAGCAAGCAGATGGCAGCCCCAAACCGAGGTCACCGGAAGCTCCACCAGTAAAACCAGTACGCATGGTTCATACTTGATAAGCACAACGTGGCATTGTGCCCCCTTATTGACGGTTTTTCTACGCAGGCACCTGGTACATTTGGGTATGACTATACGAAATATCGGCCCCCACGTTATGACGATGAGATACGAATGGACGAGCTTGGTCTGCTTCCAGAACATGACTCGCTTGCTGAGGAGGACCTGGTTCCACCACATCCCGAGACATCCCCGGAACTGATATTATATCCCCTCAAACCGGAAGAACCCATCCGGCAAGATCCTCGGCGATTTGTCCCGAAGCCTCCTGATTCTCCTGTACCCTTCGCACGATACCGTGTCGAGCAACAAGTCCCTACCATCAACGTCACGCGGCCATCTTCAGAACTAGTCGAGCAACGACACGAACAAGAAGTCGAGGACGCCAATGCAGGGTGCTGCAAATGCGTCATTATGTGATTTCGTTTGATATCTGGGTATTTGGGTGTTCTTGCTGTTCCTTTCAATTTTGCTCGTTTATTGTGCATTAGTCTCCGTGCCTTCAGCATTTCCGTCACACTTTTTTTCTCCACCCAATCTTTCTTACCCGACTATCATCTGTTCTTGAAACGGCCGACCATCGTCTTCCCGTTCCTCCTCAAGACGTCCCTGCTGCGTCTTGTTTGTAATGAAGATTTTCGTTTATTTGCTCATTACGGTATACCTTTTTTCATGAATACTCTGACGAGGTGGAAAGCCCTTCGTTCATCCTTGACTCCACACCTACCTATCTCATCGGACTTCCTCATCCGCCGCATATACGTGTTGCGTTGCTTCTCCCACACACATACTCTTCAAGATCCCCCACACTCATTAGTTAACCACTTGTAGTATGGAATCGCTCATCCTTTATCTTCTCTTTGAGCTTACTTTATTGCTGCAGTAGTTTTCCCAAGAGTGTTTTCAACGAATTCCAATCGCATATTCAAACGTACAAATGATACTCTTGCATTACGCTAGCACTAAAAAACTGCCCGGCCGGTTAATGACTAGTGGGGCCAACAAGCGTAAGAAGCAACGTCAAACGTCCTGCTTGCACGCAGATACCCTCGAGGGTCTGACCGTACTTCGTCGATGGTGTAGGCTACGTCGACGCGGTATGTACCATCTCCATCACTCAATTCCACCTTGGTGAGGTTCGTGAACTCATCAAGAACGCGTCCGTTCCTTGTCCACTCGATAGTGTAGCTTTCCGCGCTCTCGATAGGCTTCTCCCTCAGCTGAGCCAGTTTCACAAGATCAACTTCGACCATATGGCTGCTTGGCCCCGAGCATGTCACGTGGAGATTCTCTATGAGATCGACACGTCTGAGAAGAGAAAGCCAAAGCCCTTCTAAGCAGACATTGCAAAAATTGGGCTTGGCGACGCTGCGCATGAGGCAGTCGTCATTTGTGGGGCGATAGGAAGTTCTATTGTCGAGGTCGTATCTGGACAACGTTATCGGTATCAGAACGCATCGCCGAGCAAGAGTACAGTTCGCACGTAGGGAAGAGGCTATAATATCCTTGAGTTGCGTTGAACCTGGACGGGTCAGCCAAAACGTTGGGTGAGCATCAACACAGGCTCACTCTTCGAGAGACCCGTATTCGAGGACTTCGACACTACATAATTGTGCCTGACCTTGAATCTCTCCGTTTCGAAGCGAGAACTCGATTACGTGCTCGCCCTCAGTCAGCGCGTACTCGAAGAAGACGTCGTAATGCCATCTATCTGCGCCAATCCCGTGTCGAGGTGTCCACCCGAGGTCGGCACCGTCCAGGTATACAACAAGGTCATCCGCCTGGGGTATCCCAGACAGTGAGAACTTGATGAGATGGCGAGTGTAGGTCCCAGATGACACGAACGTAACCGACCATGGCTTCTCGACGTCAAGAAGCGTCCACGGGTACGCTTGCATTGGCATGACCGAACGCTCCACACGCGTGTGGTCTTCATGCGTCAGCCAGTGCGCCCACGTTACATGTTGAGGACCGTGTATGGCATTGACCCCGAAATAAGCGAAGCCGCCGTCGTACTCTTCACCAACTTCGATAATGGAATGTCCGATTTCATGGCGGAGCACAAGGGCGCCATTTGCCAGTGAGGCAGTCGTTGTACTTTGGGTTGCGCCAGGTCAATATTAATTGTTTCAAATGGAGTGAGCAGTGCCTTACGTATATTCCCCTCCAAGACCTGAGATGGGAATGAGCATGCAACACGTGGCCCTGTATCGATCGAAATCGCACTCACCACCGTACAACGGATCATTTGCTACACAGACAACATTTTCAGTTCATCAAAATGACAGCAACGGGCAACGGAAACCCAACCAAGCAAAATCGCGTAATTACACTTGTCGCCTAGAGACGCGCAAGCGGCCAGGGCCACGTCGGAGTTATTGGCATACAGGCCTCTCAATTCGGTGCCGTCTCTGTACAGCCCAAATGGTGTGCTGCGGAAAGGGACTTAGTGTATGCGATGTTCGGATGTATGTTTTTGCTCGAATCTTACTCCTTGGCTTTCCCACCAACACCAATGCCACTCTGTTACCGGATGTTAGCAAGAATATAGTTTCATGTACGGACTCCAGAGACCTCTTTGCTGGGAGTAAAGACAGCCCAAAAATTAAGCAAGGGTTTCACAGTGAAAAACGTGTGATTCGTCGACATATCGCGTGCCAGTCGAGACGCATCATCCAGGAATTTTCGTCGCTCCTCGGCGGTGTCTGCGATGTGTCAACTGTCCACCAAAGATACCCTGAACGGATCACGTACAGCCATCAGCAAAGAATGCGAGGTCGACGCGATTTTCCGCGGCCCCGGAGGTAATCAGAGGTATGAGCTCCAATGGTGGCAAATCGATATCTAAAACGTAGGCATTGGAGGTACCATCCCATGAAAAAGGAACTTGGGCTGAAGGGTGAACAAAGTTAAGCGGGGCGGGGAGGTCGTTTGAACAGTGTAGCTGGGCTTGCGATACCAGGGAGTGCACGTCGTGAGAGAGAACCCGAAACACTGTGCGGCTTGATCCAGGGTGGGGAGCTGGAACCGGGGTAACCTCCTTGATGACATCCTGGTTGATCAGCTCTTTGTTTATCTGTGCCGACCGAAAGGAGACGAGTTCGCAGAGGCCGTCGAGAGGGTTTGCTCGCAGGACGAGTTCCCAAGGCCGTGTGTGGATTCCATTCGCGGTAACGCTACCAAGTACAGTGAATGCCCAAGCGATGGGCGAGCTTTTCATGGTTGTGTGTTCGACGAATGGCAGTTTCTGGACAAGAGGCGGCCGACCTGACCAAAAAACCACGTGGCGTCCGAATTAGCGCCGGTGCGAGTCCGGGCCACACCGAGTCCAGGGAATATTGGGACACCAATGTCGCCATACTGATTCACATACGACTATTCACAGACACAGTAATTAGTCTAGAGACGATCTCTTGAGGAGGTGCCAGTGGGGGACGCTCGCTCGCGGGTGGGGTGAATACTATACCTGCCATTTGTGGAACCGGAACTGGCCTTCCCGGTTAACTGCCGGTCTTGGAGGACTACCACGATCATGGCAGACAGGACATCCACTAAACTCTACATACCCCACCTTTCAGGGAGCCTCGCCCTTGTCGGTATTTTAGAACAGTTGGAATCCCATCAGCCGACAAATGGAAGAAAGATCGCCCTGGTGGGTCCTCCTCCCTGGAACCATACGTATGTTACTGAGGATCACACGCAGATCCTGCATGGAACAATGGGGTGCGCTACGATTAATTTATCTGTACATTTTGCTAATGTTTCTCTCAGACATAAAGACTACCTGTTCCAGAAGCGGCTCGCATCAAGGCTGCCGTTTGATTCTTTTAGGTTTGACTTTCGGTACGGAGTTCATGTTATGCGATCTTCCCCGGGTTGCTGTACCCAAGTCCTGCAGGGGAAACCACGAGAGCGGTGGCCAATGGAGACAAGGTGGATTTGCTGATGATGTAGAGGACCTTGTGACAGTCGTCGCGTACCTCCGCTCCACCCTTGGTTATGAAGTTGACATGGTCGTCGGTCATTCTCGCGGCTCCGTTGTTGGTATGCATTGGCTGTGCACGTCCGAAGAAGGGAAACGTGTACGCGCTCTAGTCAACGTCTCAGGACGTTATCGAATGCATGTGAGTCTTGAGGTCCCATTGCTCCTCGCGAACTGAAATAGTTTAAATTCAGCGGATTTATGGTGATTATGATATATTATACGAATTGCTGAGGTGCTTACGACCATATAGATGGTGCCGAAGCCTATAAGGAAGAATTCGCAACCAAAGGATATTACGACTGGAACGTGGTGGTCGCGCGGAGAACTGTTGTGCAGAAAATATACCCTCACGACTTGGAGGAGTTCTCGCGCTGGAACTCGGGTATTGTCTGGAACAAATTTCCATCGTCCACAGATGTCCTCACCATACACGGACTCGCTGATAGAACGGTCCCCGTGTGAGTAACCCCTAGATCTGTAAGGAGAAAACGCTTACATCAAAGTGTAGTTACGACGCGATCATCTACGCACGTATATTTGGAGCCAGAGTACCTGGGACACACAATCTACATCTTATCGAGGATGCCGACCATAACTTCACTGGGGTGGGGAGCGTTGGCACGGTCCGTGGTATCATGGAATTAACCGCTTTATTTAGCGTCAGGATGAAATCGTTGACTGCATCCTCGAGTGGTGGGAAGCACAATGTTCAGGATCCTTGATCACAGGGGTGTTCCGAACAGGAATTCGGGGCAAGTTATAGGCTCCGCTAACTTTTGGGACATGTGCAGCGTTACACCGTTGATTTGGCGTCGCTTGGAGAGAGTAGATCTGGGTAGAGATAGGCGAGTCGACGACGTACACGATATTTCGTTGGATAGTGACGATCAGGTTGATGATGGTAGACCGTGGGCTGTCAGATCTTTGGCACTAATCTCGATTTTCAGTGTTACTAGGGATCGGCGAATTTGATACTTGTGGGTCTTCCCTAGTTACTCGGACGATACACTTCATGAGTTCTATCTACCGCCCAGTGCTTTCACGGAGGGACCTGATTGAATGTCTTGGTATTTTGTTTAGGTAGCGTTGAAGATCGCACATGAATTGCCACGAGGGGATGCAAGAGAGGGACCCAGACAGAAGCACCGGCGTTGGAAGGGCGTGCGCGAATCGCTTTAGAGAAGTCCGCAGTCTCTACGTTTGTGATCGAGAATCTCATGGAGTCCCACCTTCACCTCAAAGAGTTCGAGTACTCCCCGAGACCCGACGATTCGCAACTGACACAGACTTCTCTGGTAACTACACCCTGCTCGGAAGCAGTTGGATCTCCCTTGCACCTGGTCGGAGAAAGCATCCGACGAGAATAGAGTTCTAATCGGGATTAATGACATTGAAGAAGAGGGGAGGGTAGTGTGGTAAGTGGCTACAGAAGAGAACAGCACTAAATGTAGTACAATATGATGATGATATAGTAGTAAACACAACAAGCAATTATTGGTGGGAATGGGGACAGTTACATAGATTACGAGAGCCCTTCCTTCCTTAGAGAGTTGTGATTAGATACCCCTCGTTGACGACAGCGCTTTACGTAGCCCAAACCAAGCGTCTCCGCATGAACGTGTAAGATCACCTCGATACGAGGCCCCCGACATGATGTGGAGAGATATTATTGTGATGTGAGACCGGGTCTAGGTCGAAGCGATAAAAATAATGATGCAGGGCCGTGACGTGGGCGCGTCAACGTCGACCAAGGTAGCTGCAGCTGGAAGATCGCTGCATTGGCTAGAAGAAGACGGGAGCCGCAGAGCTTGCGCCGGCGCTGACTGTGGTGCGCGGCGATCCATATTTGGACGATTGGGGATAGGAGTAACCTCGAGGGTCGAGAGTGGACTGCGACTGAGGATTGTGAGTGCTCTGAGCGGGCTTGGGTTGGCCATAGGGGGCCTGCTGTTGGGAGGCAGAGTTGTTGTGCTGGCTGCTCATGGTGAAGGAGGTGGGAAGTACTTGTGATGACACTCGACAGGCAGGGGGGTTTAAATACCCAAATGACATCGCCTCGCACACTGTGCAGGGGCTGACGGAAGCTGAATCAATAAAGATGGCGAGCCATGCCGGAACCGACACAGGACCGATACGGAGATCGTTGCAACAAGGGAACGCTCGTTGGCCTTGAGAAGATCCTGACTCGGTCGCTGCGTTTGACGCCAGCCATGCCCATTTCAAAGAGATGCTGCACAGCCGGAACTTGGCGCGTTCCTGCCAACAGATCCGCTATCCACGCGCAAGATCGGCCGTTGCCACTCACTGTGAGATCGAGCGAACCTGAAAAATTGCTACACTTTCAACATCATTGGGGCCCTGGTGGCAAATGGACACACGCCACACCCCTGCGGACGTCGCAGATTCATATGCGCCAGGGCTCTCGGGACGTTCCTTGTCCAGGTTATTCCACGTGTTCCACGTCGTCTTGTCCCTTGTGCACTGAGATCCGCGTCAGCCCACGCAGCTGCTACACTTGATGATAAAGCCAGGCATAGCTTTGCCGCCTGTCATTAAACTATACTTGTGACTTGAGGATGGTCGCCTTCTCCCCGCTGCCTGCAGTATATGGATACAATTGACAATCCCGGAGTCACGGCAACTCCAGTGCTCGCTTGCAGGTGATCACGCACCACTGCCATCGTTCACAGTTCGATGAGTCTCGACGAAACGACCGAGGTTCCGAGGAGCTCCACAGTATTGTAGTAACATTTGCCTCCTACAAGACTTAATGTCCAAACCGCGCCCCGCCGGCGGCTGGAAGTAATCAAGTACCCGAAGGACCAACACTGGCTGCCCCCAACCGTCGTCGCGCATACGGTCTTCCACTTCTTCACCGCCTCAGTTCATTCCATTCCAATCGAAGGTTTTGGGGGATAAACTTCTCGCACTGTCTGACACCGCAAATCCCTGGTTGGCGTTATTGGAGCAATGTTGATCTGTCCATCCGGGGAATGGTATAAAGACCAGAGCGCGCACCGGCTCGGACCTCATGCCCTCGATCACGTTGTGTCATATTCCCGGGGCTGAAGCGCTGACAGCCATACTAAGTACATACAATCGTCTCCGTTCTCAATGCAAACAAGCTCAAACCATACCCACGGTGAAGCCTCTACGTCGATACCCTTGTGGAATCTCCGTTGTTTGGCTAGGAAACTGTCACAACGATCTTCCCTCTGAGAAAACTCAACTTGGGGGTCTTATACCTCAAGGAAGATCTACTCGCCTATTCTTGTTTTCGGCCATGTCGCGGTGTGCTTGTTGAATCTCGTCCCAAGGGTACACCTGAGCAATCAAATTGAGGTAATCCGTACCCAACGGGTCAGATCAGAATCTATCAAAAGGACACAAACCTTATGAATGTAGGTCCGTATCGGCCCGCTGCCTTCCATTCCTGTTATCCGATCAACTATCGCCTTAAAGCCGGCACTTCCATGTTGTTGAGAGTTCGTCCGCCCAGTCCGACCATATTGACACACCTGTTGATCAGCTCCGTCTGATACTTCAAACCCCGAGACCGCAGCGTGGATCCCTGGATCCGGAGTCGCTTATACAGGATCGGCCGGAGATCGACCGAAGGAACCTCGTATCCTTTGAATCGGTGTTCTTTTAATAAGAGTTTCGCGGATAACGAGCACCTTTACCGCCCAAGAATGCAAAGAGGGTCATCCTCCCGTCAATCGCCAGAGAATTAATGTTCTTTTCCCAGTGTGTACGCCCGACGAAATCGATCACCACATCAACACCCTTGCCGTTGGTCGCTCTCTTCACCTCTTCTGCGAAATCGTCGCTGGTATAGTTCACGGCATGGGTCGCCCCATTCGGAATCGAAAGGAGCCAATTCAGCTTGTCCTTGGTTGACGCCGTGGCGGTAACGGTGTTCCTGTGTGGCAATTAACACAACGAGTCACTTTATCAAGAGCACTCACACGCCGAAAACGCGTGCAATCTGGATTGCCGCGACCCCTACACCGGATGCACCGGCATGAACAAGAACGTTATCACCCTTCATTACTTCGCCGTATTTGACGAGTCCCTGATAGGCTAAACACAGGACGGGGGGTATGTCAGGCCCGTTAATGTGACCGAAGTCTGTGTCGTCAACCGGCCAGGGAATCGTCGCCGTGCGCACCTGTAATGAAGTTTTCGGGGATGCTTGCTGCGTCCACCCAAGACAAGTGGGTGGGTTTGTTGAAAAGTAGACCTTGATTGCATACAACGTACTCGGCGTATGCTCCCTGGCGAAGAGATCGTGAGACCGGTTTAACCCGTCATGGATTCCAGAGGCTAGAACCATACACCCCCAACTAGGCCATACACCTCATCGCCCAGAGACCATTTCGTAACGCCGGGTCCGAGTTCTTGCACGATGCCGGAGAATTCGACACCAAGAACGTCGGATGCACCCGGAGGCGGAGGATACATGCCCTCGCGCTGGGCCAGGTCCATGCGGTTCAGGCCGAACGCAACGATCTGAGGAGGCACCGTGGTCACGTATCACGGCATTAAGTGGACGGATATGATCAAAAGGGACAAAGTCTTACTCTGATCAACACTTCTCCCTCCCCTGGAAGCGGCCGCTCGATATCCCCGATGTACAGGTTCTCGATGGGACCTTTTCCGTCCTTGATCAACACAGCACGCATTCTAGACATCCTGAGCAGAGAAGGTATTCGTTACAAGTCTCAGGCGCGCTCTGTGTACCCAAACGTGACGAGCTAAATGTACTCACAATGTGAATAACTGCCTTTTTCAGACACCGCCGCGCGGGCCGAAGACCGGCATGCCGTCGACGGTCTTGTTAGCCCGAGCAACGTACGGTGCATGCTTTGTATTTTTTTTCACAGCGAGATCGAAAGAAAAGCGGGTCTGTGCTTTTCATCATGGGACACACATTTCTTGGCAGGAGGGCCGCATAGGAAACCGTGTCCTCATGACCTACGGCCGAAAACGACCGTTCGTACCGACAGGCACAGCCGTACATATACTTAGTCAGCTCATCAACGTAGTGCGGCACGACGCTACGTGCTAGAGCTTGGCGCTGCCCACGATGTACAGCATGGCAAGAGTGGCTAAACTGAGAACAAGGACCTTCAGTTCTGCTCGGGGAATGACCAGCCCAATTTAGTGACCTCAAGGCAAGGAAGGCTGGCGATGCGCTACGTAGGTTTGTTAAGCCCTGCCTCAGACGAATGTTTCTCCTCTCCGTATCGCGGGATAAAAGAAAAGTGAGAGTGTCCTGCTTGACTAAGCAATGGATGACCAAGGCTGTGTTCTCGCCACGTCCCTCCTTCTCAACCGTTCTGTCGGAAGACTGCGGAGCCCGGTACTTCGTCTTCCTCTGCGACATTACAGTCACCCCTCCTAAATCGCAGGCAATGCGACTTGCGAAGGAAACCTCTTTGCCGCCCTCCGGCAAGCAGTTCAAGGTTGAAGATGTGCAGGAGGTTTACGTCGAGCAAAAAGAAAAGTAAGCCATGTCTCTTCATTTGATCCTTGTATCGGCCTCACTTGCTGTCGTTTAGATTGCTTGGCGCAATAGATGCAACCAAGACCATTTTGGCGGGCCTACGAGAGTTCAATAGGAATGACTGGGTCGTCCGATATCCCACACTCCAGGAGCAGCCTAACGATGCATCCGTCGCACCCTCAAAACCAAAGCCCCGCCGTTCCATTCGCCGCTCTCTGAGCTTTGCCGACGATCCATCCAATCAGACCGAAATTGTCTACACGCCCTCCCGACTAGGCTCTACTCGTGCTGTAACTTTGGCGTCAATCGCTGATGCCCGAGAGCACCCTGACGAGCCTGTCCACGGAGATGCGGGGAACTTGGCAGATTCTGACAAAGCTGGCGACTTCACCATCCTCCGACTTGATCTCAAGCTTGGTCCCCACGGTTCTTCTGCTTCCCCCGCTGCCCTTGTCTCCCAGCTGGAGAAGGGGTCAATTGCCAACCTCCTGGATGAGCGTGTATCCTCCTCTCTCCAACACATGGACAAACTTCGACTTCGTATCGAGGATACGTCATCCAAGGTGTTGGTGACAGGAGATCTCAATTCTGGCAAATCCACATTTGTGAACGCCTTACTCCGGCGGGAGGTAATGCCCGTTGATCAGCAGCCTTGTACAACCGCCTTTTGGGAAGTCCATGATGCCGCCGAAAACAATGGGGTGGAGGAGGTGCATGTTCTCAGGGACGGCATTCAATACTCTATTGCCGACGAGTCAACCTTCTCATGCATCTCTCTTGCTGACCTGGAGAGCGTTGTGACGGACAACGAAAATGATCAGCCGAGGCTGAAGGTCTATTTAGCGGACAGCAGAGCTGCGTCGGAGTCGCTCCTCAATAACGGGGTTGTCGACATCTCTCTTATAGATGCACCCGGCCTTAATCGGGATAGCCTCAAAACCACTGCGGTTTTCACTCGACAGGAAGAAATTGATGTCATCGTTTTCGTCGTCTCAGCTGAAAATCACTTTACTCTGTCCGCGAAAGAATTCCTTTGGAATGCCAGCAATGAGAAAGCATACATTTTCATCGTGGTCAACAAGTTCGAGCAGATCAAGAACAAGGAGAAGTGCAAACGGCTTGTTCTCGAGCAAATCAAAGAGTTTAGTCCTCGCACGCATGAAAATGCGCAAGACCTTGTTCACTTTGTCGACTCTGCCGCGGCGCTTCGTCCCTACACTGCCAACCCCTCGTTCGACGACCTCGAATCAGCCTTGCGATCATTCGTTCTCGCCAAGCGGACTCAGTCGAAACTTCACCCTGTTTCGACGTACTTGTCTAAACTCTTGACCGATATCGACCTCCTTGTCGGAGCAAATGCCATCGTTGCCCAAATGGACATTGATCGGGCCAAGGGCGACTTGGAGAGGGCGAAGCCGGTGTTTGAGAAGATGAAGAGTGAAAAGGAAGGTTTGGAGGACGCTCTTGAAGCTGTTGAAGAAAATGGAGCATCTGCTACAGCAAATAGAACCCAGGTCATCCTGTCTGGTGCCCTTGAACGCGTTGGTCGTGGCCAATCTGGCGTTGACGTTGCTGTCAGCCTTCCCCGCTTCCCCGGTTTCCTTGGCATCTGGGACTATGCTCGTGACGTACGCAAGGCTTTACTCGCGAGCCTAGATGCCGCGGTCAAGCTCGCAGAGGATGAGGCTCGCCTTACTACAACGGCCGGTGTCAACAGGATAGGACTACTTGGGGATCAATTCCTCCCCGAAGGTGTAGAAAGATCACGTCGTGTCTTCATGCCGGAGGCCATGTTCAGCGTTCGACCGAGTAAACAAGGCTCCGCGCGCCGTCGCCCCTCCCTAATAGCTAGCGCCGTTGTTGCAGGTGGTGTATACAATCTAGGAATAGGTTTGTCACAACGCTCCGATATGTTGGACACGTCCATCCTTGATTTGTTCGACTTCAACCATCATCTGTGGATGCACTTTGGGGACGGAAAGACTGACGAAGAAGATGTCGAGGAGAAGAACCCAACCGCTCTTAGCATTCTGTCGGTGGGCATAGGTGCTTTAACGATGGTCGGAGGCAAGGCGATCGGTATCCGCGCCTTCATCGATGGTGCTGTCCGCATGTCCGAACTGTTTGCGGACGAGTCAGCAAGGAGATGGGTGGCGCCCGTCATCGGTGCAGTGGTGGTTGGCGCTACGGCATACGTCATACTGGAGCTTCCAAACACGATACCCAGGACTATCGGCCGTCGGATTCGGGCCTCGCTTGTTAAAGTTGAGGATGGTGCTACTGAACAAGAGCTGTTCGTCAATGCGCATGCAGGACGCGTGGGCCGCGAAACACGCAAGGTGCTGCGGTTGGCGTCTTGGAATCTTCGGGAGCGCTTTAGAACCGCGATGGAGGACAGAGGGAAGGAAGTTCAGAACGCAGAGGCGCTTGGGAAGAAGGCAGGGAAAGCACTCGATTACTTCCACGGCGTTGAAAGAAAGACAGGTGTCATTCGCGACGATGCTGACTTGACCACGGCATTATAAGCTAATCATGAAGAGTTTTGTAGGAACCCTGTGTAGGCATTGTCGCCCTTGCCAGGGAACACCGAGTATGTTCCCTCTCGCTATGGTTTCTTTTTGTTGTTATGTTACTTTCACCCGGTGTTCCGAGTGTGCTCCACTCTCGTTAATTTACTTATGCATGTCCAGTATTTTGATGATCCGGTCTCGCACTCGCGCGAAAACGATGATGTAGCTATCAACGTAGTGCAGGATTACATGGATGTTGACAAGAGAGCCTTGTAGGTTTGAAGCTTCCTCGGATAGCAACTCGGCCGCCAATGCTGGTGATTGGCCAATCAAGTTCTGTGATTGTTCCTGTGCGCGGTTTTCTTTCTGGCACCCGGACGAGTGGAGCAGCACGCTGAACCTATTTTCATCCTTTCTGCGTTACGGTATCTCCTTTGGGAACGCAGCTCGCCACCGCAGGACGAGGTATATATGGATCACCGACGACCGCGATGGCCACCGAAAACACTCACCTTACACCTCCATCCAACCCTAGCGTGGCCCAGGAATGCCCATCCCACTGCTAACTAGTTGGCTCTGTCCTTTCCTGGTCGCTCTCGTCACTTTGCCGTATGCATCTGCAACTCAGTATTCGCTAGCAAAAGAATACTACGGATCGGGTTTCTTTGACGCATGGACGTTTTACAACTATTGTATGTCCATTCCTGCTTCTCTTGAACCCGGCACTCGACGACCTGTACAGACGACAACCTGACGAACGGAGATGCAATGTAACAATTTGAATGCGTTCGATGCAATCATCATACTGACATGCCCCTGCGCAGCTTTGTCTCGGCACAGACCGCATTCGCCGACAACCTCGCCTATGTCGACCCAACCACGTCGCATGCGTTCATAAGAGTCGACAACTTTACAACCGTATGGACATTGATGCGTGTTGCACGTATGTACTCATCCGCACTCCTTCGGAAATTAGGTCCCATACAATGACAAACGAAATACTGTCCGAATCACTAGCAACGACAGCTTCGCTGTAGGTAGCTTATGGGTGACCGACATGTATCATGTGCCCTACGGCGTGAGTTTGACCCCCATGACCGATCGCACAATGTGGCGATGATCTCATACTTGCCCGCCTAGTGTTCGGTCTGGCCCGCTTGGTGGAGGTGGGTGATCTGCTTTGTTCTCGGAAATTATGCAAACACGTCCTTCACAGCCAAGCGGTCCAGTGGCCTCAAGGAGGAGAAATCGATACATTCGAAGGTGTCAACTTGCAAGCAAACAATCAAATGTCTCTACACACCGAACCTGTCCGTACCTTTTCATCCGCCGCTTGGGCGTTTTTTCATACTTGCCATCCCCAGGGATGCACACAAGTCTCACCTAACGAAACATCGACTATGGTCACCAGCACCGACTGTGCCTATAACGCCAACGGAAATCAGGGGTGCATTGTCACAGACCCATCCTCGGCGTCATTCGGAGCTGGGTTCGCCAATTCGAGTGGGGGAGCATTTGTGACAGAATTTGCAACAACTGGTATCAGGTACGCCGACCATGCTTGGACTGGGTGATGCACTCATTTCTCACTATCCACTTAGCATCTGGTTCTTCCCGGTTGGTAGTCCGCTTGGTTCAGATTGTGGCTTATCTTAACCCTGATCATTCAGCGTTCCCAAATACCAAGCGCGTTGTCAAATAATGAGAGCACGATTGACACGACCACCTTCGGCACTCCAGTCGGCAATTGGCCCAACACAGGTTGCAACGTCCAAGAATTCTTCCAACCCCAGCAACTCATCTTTGATATAACGCTTTGTGGCGGTGCGTCCCTTTTCGCTTGACTCGCCGAGGGTGGACTTTGTTGTGCTGACTATTAAACAGATTTTGGTGAGTAATGGGAACGTATTTGGCTCGGCTTTGCTCATACGATACCCATCACAAAGCCGGAGATCCTACCATCTTCAACCAGACATGTACAGGGGTCTGCTACAATGACTATGTCATTGGCCCACCGTCTGGCTACGACAATGCGTACTTTGAGATTAGTTATGTCAGAGTTTTCAGCACAGGGAACACCAACACTGTTGTGTCGCCCTCCTCGTCGGCAAGTGGTAGCGCGGCGGGGACGACTCCCACACAGTCGAGCTCGGCATCGACTCTGGAGGAGAAATATGTGTCAGTTGTGGCGTCCGTCTTGGCTGCCATCGGGGGACTTGGCGTGATGCTTCTCTAGAATATTATCATTTGTAAGAATGTCTTCCCCATATACCGGGGCCG
>QFEI01000044.1:53301-80041 GCA_003316145.1 Neoboletus magnificus | reverse complement strand
AAAGCAATGTACCAAACGCATATGATCCTTTTTGACGTTGCTTGCCATGGCGAGCAACTGCGAATCGTGGTTGTAGCTCAAGCACGAAATATTGGTCGTTAGATGACCCAACGTTTTCAGTGGCTTTGGCTTGGGGGTTTTCGGCGACACGGTGGTGTCTGCACTGTACACGTTGACTAGACCGGTGTTGGAACTGTAAAGGGGACAATGTCCGTCAGTCCCACCATCTTGAAACGAACAGGGAGTATTTAAAAAAAACAGGGAACCTACCCTATAGCGAGGTAACCGCCTCGCTGATCGCCTCTCATGATGCGGCTTCCAAACCCACCATCGTCCTGCCACCGCTTTACACACTTTCGTTGACCGACGTCCCAGACGTAGACCTGGGCGTCCTCGGTCAGACTGAGCAGTTCGCTCGGGCCTTCTCCCCCTCGGGACCACCACAGGGAGCGGATCCCTGCGTTGGCTTTGAGTCCGGCGACGACCTGGGCCGCGCCGGACCGCCAATCAACGAGGTGGATGTGGCCACGACGGCCTGCGATGGCGAGGACGTCCCCGGTGGGATTGAATGCGCAGATGTCCATGCTCCCATCTTGGTTAGTGCCGAATGTGGTTCCCCATAGACCACGGGGTGATCGATGGGAGGTTCCGGATTGGAGGTCGTAGGTGTAGTAAAAGGGGCGAGGACCGGTGAGCAGGATGGAGGAGCCGCTGGGGTGGAATGTGACGTTTGTAAGTGGGAGGGAAGGGATATGGAGCGTTTGTGCGTGCGGGTTGGTCAAGCCATCGACCTAGTAGAAGGGATGTAGTGTGAAAAAAAGGAGGTCGAGGGCACAAACGAAGGGACATACGTGAAAGAGGCGTAGACGTCTATCCGTGCTTGCGGTGAGCAAGACGGGGATCTGTGGAGAGGGATGGAACTGAAGTGATTTTATTTCCCCTTCGGCGGGTGCGGCCTGGTTCGCATCGCGCAGACGGTCAACGGAGATGACTCCTGGCGTCAACACATTTGGCCTTTTCCCGCCTGATATTCCTCCTGTCGAAGCGAGAAGATCTGGGATGGCATCCTCTACCTCATTCTCTAGCTCTGGCTCTGACCCAGACGGGGATCGCCGACGCTTGGGATGCAATTTTCTGCGGGCCTTCGATGCCCACTCTGGTGTCGGGTGGATTTGTTCGTATTGCCTCCGCAGCCTGCGTTCGTATTCGCGTCCGCCGATGATATCTTCGGCAGGTGCATCGCGAAGTTTCCGCAAGCGGGTGTGTGAAGTGAGGGAGACTTGTACGTTGGCATCGTCTGGATCCACCCAAGCAGGTGCTTTGCGCGTTTCTGGTCCAAGGGCATTTCCGAGAGAAGTTTCCTGACCGTGCTCAGTTGTGGCGGTATCATCCGGTGTGTCCTGTTCACGAAGAAAATGTTCTTCTTCCACAACCATGGTATCGGCACCACTGTCATTCTCGCTAAACACACTTGACCGCTCATCCAAAGTGGGTGACTTCATCGATGAAGATCCAGCATTATCATCAATGAAAAACAGCTTGAGACCACGCACGTCTTGAGCAAAAACATGAATGAGTTCATCGAAAAGAGGCGACACACATCTGAATCAAGCATGTTCTCCAACTCCTTCAAATTCCCTCCTGCGGTGCCACCTTCGACGTCGGAAATGACGAGATCAGTGTCGTCCCCTCGTCGTTTGCCGTTACTTTTCTCGGACGGCACGTAGGGAACTCCGAACAGCATGCTTTCCAGACGTCGTTCTTCATCGTCCTTGTTTGTATCATCGACGAACGTGCGGCTGCCGAGTGGTTGGATATTGTCTTTACTGGAAGTCTTCTGTCGTTTGCGAGACTGCTTCCCCATCGTGTCAAGGTGTACTGATAGGCCGCCCTACAACGGTCGAGTGCGGCAAGGATAGTGGCTGTGCAAAATTTAGGATAGTTTTTGTTGTATGAATCGATCATACCACTATACTAGATCGACGACTCCTGCCATCTTCCTGCTCACATTCTTTTCTGCTTGGAACAGGTGCGAGCCTGACGTGATCCCGAGTTTATTGATGGTGACTCCTAGCACGACGTCGCGTCGGTTATTTCTGACCAACTTCGAAAGTCGACTTCTGTGCGTCCATCAAACCAGCACAAGAAAGGCGAGATTGATTCTCAGCACCCTTGCCAAAGAACGTGTCCTTTGTGATTCCCATCGGAAGTCCAGTGGGTCATTCCGAAGTGATTCTACAGAGGTACTTGATGTCCCGAACCATGTGGTCGTGTTATCCGTTTCCCTCAGTATTAAGTACCCTGAGCCGAATATTTGTTCCGAATCTAACTTTCACCTCCCGGAGAACTTGTCAGCACGGCGCAACGACTCTGAAGGCGAGCACACAGGCAACGTTCCATACACCCTCGCCAGCCGATCAGGCACTCGAGGACTGGCTTGAGTTATGATCTCGGCCAACTTTTGAGAAGATCGACAGCCAACTTCACATCACTTTGTATTATTAGCTGAGAACATTACAATGCACGAACTCGATGTGATTCGGGGACCACGCTAGAGAGGATGTTCACCAGATTTCCGCATACACGCCAGTCGTGTTCTGCCTGTCCGCTTCAGCCGCATGGATTGGGGCACTCGAGCAGATTTCATTGATACACTGGAAGTCTCGAAGAGAACACACCGCCCGTATTCGACGAAGGCACTGAGGCGTTGTGAAAAGGAAGGCCTGTTTCGGGTTGCGGATAAAGCGTTCACACAATCGCAATTGCAACCGGCGAGGGGGTCAAACAGTTGTCCCGAGCTTCGTGCTGCCTGTCGTAAGATGAGATATGTGAGAACCAGGTTGGCCGTACTAGTGACACGTCAAAGCTGAGAGACGGTCAGATGGTGGACTGTTTTTTTTTTTGAAACGAGCCTGATCCGTTGATGGGGACTAGGATAAATTGCGAGCGTCGGGGCCCGCTCGACAACGGACGGTGTGAATGTCGGTTGGACGACAGGATTCTGATGGATAGGGTTTCGGGTGATCATTCTCGCGTGTCGGGTAGTGATCACGTACCGGTCTGGGGGGAGGGAAAATTACTCAAGCGGTTTCACCAACGAAAGAGACTCGTCTTGGGCTTATCATCGCTGGCCGACCCAGACTAGACCAAGCCCCAATCACAGCTTTCCCTTGTGGCCTACATTCCTCCTCAGCCGGGTCTATTTAGGTACGGAGCTCCAGGTTTGACAGCACCCCTGGACGGTTTTCTCAGCAAGATCGTTGGCTTGACGCCCGTGGGTGGTTGTCGGACAGGTCCAAGGAGGTGCGTGATGGTGCTTGACCGAGCCCACTGAGGACACCAGATACGATCGCGTCGCAGTTAGCACGGTGTTGACCGCTGTTTACCCAGGGCCCATCCATCGTCTGCCCTGGTCTCCTCAGCCCCCCTCCTACGATCTCACCCTCGGCCTGTTCTGTGTGTAAGCCTAGTGTAGAGTATCGATCCCTTTCGTTCGTCCCTGTCTGTCTTCTGCTTTCTTCCCGTCTCTCTAAAATTTCTTCCCAGTGTCATCCTACTCTATTCTTTCTGTCTACTCCTGTCTCATCTGCTCCCTGGGGCCCAGTGCTCCAGCCTTGAATCCCTTCCTTTCAATTTCTATCTAATTAGGCTTGGTCATGGGTATATGCTTTTCATCGAGTGGGATCGCGGACGTGTCTGAGGATGATATACGCAAACATCGCGAGGCTGAAAAGATGCTGAAGGAGGTCAGTCCCTCTTCCCCACCCGTCACCTCTCATCACCGAGTTCGTTCGTTCCTAGGCAAAGGTGAAGATGGCCTCCCAAGTCAAGGTTTGTGGTTGAAAGGCCCCTCCAGCCCTTCTCAAACGCTCTTCTTAACCCTTTCTCAGGTTCTTCTCCTTGGCTCTGGTGACTCGGGGAAATCGACCGTTCTCAAGGTGTTTCTCCTCCCATCGATCCGTCCCCACGGTCTCATCCTGGTATTTCACAGCAAATGCGCCTCATCCATCGAGTGCCATTTTCTCTCGAAGAGATTGAAAACTATCGACAACTCGTCTTCAACAACTTGACTTCTGGCATGGCTTATGTGTTCGAGGCCATGGAAGACATGGGTCTCGAAGTTGCAGAAGAAAACTTGCCGTATATCGACATCATCAGGAATGCTCGCGATCCCCAGCCCTATCAGTCGTTTCCGAGAATGTATTATGAACCTCTCA
The DNA here is from genome assembly GCA_003316145.1 of Neoboletus magnificus. Classification (NCBI taxonomy): domain Eukaryota; kingdom Fungi; phylum Basidiomycota; class Agaricomycetes; order Boletales; family Boletaceae; genus Neoboletus; species Neoboletus magnificus. The sequence continues at coordinate 75,824 of QFEI01000044.1, read as the reverse complement.
AGACTCTTTGGGAAGACAAGGCCATTCAGAAAACCTACGAGCGAGGGAACGAAGCCGCTTTGCCAGAGAAGTAAGCCCCGGAATTTCGTCGTATCGTGCCCGTTCACCATCGTCCGCAGTCTGGCCTACTTCTTCCCAGATTTGGATCGCCTGTTTTCAGAAACCTACCAACCAACGGAACAGGACATCGTTCAGTGTCGGGCGCGAACAATTGGTATCACCGAAACTACGTTTCAGCTCAAGGATCACGAAATGCTCATGGTCGACGTGGGTGGTCAGAAGAGCGAAAGACGGAAGTGGATACATTGTTTCCAAGACGTGACCAGTATACTATTCTTGGTCAGCCTCAGTGGTTACGACCAATGTCTTGTGGAGGATCGAGATGCTGTGGGTGATTTGTTTCTGGTCCCTTTCGATGCTTATCTTTCCTCAAAGAACCAAATGCAAGATGCGATGACCATTTGGGATTCGATATGTCATTCCCAGTGGTTTAAGCAGACATCGATAGTAGGTGTTCTATACACATGCATTATCACGGTCGTTCTTACGAGCTGGTGATAGATTTTATTCCTGAACAAGGATGATTTATTCCGAAAGAAGATTACTCATTCGCATATTAAAAACTTTTTTCCAGTATGATCCTAATATTTTGCGACCCGTGTGGCGTTGACTCGATCAATTTCAGGACTATGAAGGCGAACCGGGGGACGTAAAAGCCGGTCGTGATTACTTTAGAAAACGCTTCTCGCGACTCGCGCAGAAGGCAGGTCGCTCTAAAGAGCGAGAGATCTATGTACAGTGCGTAAGATTCTATGCATGTTCGCTTGCCAGTTTTGAGTTGCTACTTTGCAAGTGTAACTACGGCAACGGATACAGCGATGCTGAGGGTGGTAATGGCTGCTGTCGAAGGTATGTACACTCTATCAAAACATCTTGGGATCAACCCGCTGATTTGCTCGATAGAGTGAGTCCCTCCGTCCTTTTATCCCATCTTTCAACCCTAGTCTTTCCAACTGTACGCTCATCCTTTTATCTCTTCCCCATGATTCCCTATTTCATAGCATCGTTCTCCGATCAAATCTTGAGGTTGCGGCACTGATCTAATGTGTTTTGTTTTTCTTCCACATCGCACCATTGTACTTTCAAACATCACTCGCATTACCTTCCTCTCGAACACGCTTTGCCCTCGTATACAAACATGTCTCCTTCCCGTTCCTCGCTCGATCCCGATGGATAACCACGATCATACCCCCGAATCTGTGTTTCTCCTTGTTTCCCGCCTTTCGTCGCGCGGTTTGCCTCGTACTGATCATCCGTTGCCGTATGTCTTTGCTACTCCGCTTCAACACGTAATTGGGGGGTTTTCGTTCTTGCTACAATGCTGCCGACGTTGTTCCCAATCTGTCTTTCCATTCGCGCTTGCAAATTTTGAAAATTGCTCGGCCCTGTCGGATTTCAATGGGAATGGTTTAACAGTGCCATTGTCAGCAAGAATGTGAGTAAATTCTCCGATGTTCTCGCACAAAGGCTTGGCTTCTTGCGCTCCTTGTAATGCTATGCTTCCCGCTTCTGATCCATTTATCCACAGATCCGCGAAGTCATGCTCTGATGAGGGGCTGGGTTTACCTATTGCGCGACGGCCCCCTCGTCTCCATTAGGTTTAAATCTTTGTGAGGAGAGGTCGCATTGGTCCCCCTTTTTCATGCTGCGACACGTTCAATGTCTACGATTCTCGGTGTCTACTTTGGTTCAAAGCGCCGGTTGAAAGGATTCGCCACGGGCTAGCCCCTCCAATCAACATACCTACTTCTACGAGGATTGGTTCAAGTTAGTTGGTAATTTAAAGTATTATTCTACACTCGCTTTTGTTTTGGCTTTTCGTTCGCGAGTCTGTTTCGCTCGGTGTTAAACCACATGCAACCACTGTAACCTTACTGCGCATTCCATTGGTATTTCTCCGTACTGTGTGCTTTGTTTTCGCCTCATCCGAGTCCATTGCTGTAGCTTTCGAAGCGTGTCGTTCATACTAGCTCAGGGCCAAAGGGGGTCGGATCTAATCTTACTAGTGTCTCACGATGTAGCGGTGACACATCGGCGCTTCAGTTCTGGTCAGGGATATTCACCAGGCGATAGTACGCTTCAATGACGGACGTGCTAACCAAACTGTTGTCGCTTCCAAAGACGTCCCAGGCATTCACCGCCCATCGCTCGAGCGTCGTCGAGCACACAGCTGCTCATCATGAGCGGTCGGGATCCCACCCACACAAGACCCCACGCTTGGACCACGACTCCGACTCTGGCTCTGCGTCCAGAGCGCGGGATCTCAAGGGTAAAGCCGTGGAGAGGAACGGACCCATCAGAATACAGGTCCAGGTCCTGACGCGTGAGTCCGTCGAGGATGGTACTCTGGCATCAATGTGCTCATTCCATCTCAGCAAAGGCCCCAAGCAAAGTGCCTCCCAACCACTTCGTGCTTCTCAGATCCTGCACGCGATTCCTACTTACCAGAGGGTCCCAATCCGAGTTGTTACCACTGTCAGCGACGTTCGAGTCCATCTACACCGCTTGTCGTTCACAGGTCCGCATCCCGGGACAGGGAGAAAAGCTCTATGAGATGCTCGTCATGGAGATCGATCAATGCAATGATCGATTATTCCGCGAACTCGAACCTTCAGGGCATGCTGACAGTCTCATGGATTGGCTTGGGCAATTCGTCCAAGTCTGCGAATGGTTCGAGGACAAGGTGGTACGTCCCGGCCGGCAGATCTAGGGTGCACTTTTGGGGTACATCATTGTTTGTTTCAGGCTCTCCTACAGTCTCTGTTGTCCTATCTGGACCGCGCGTTTATCCCAAAGGACACAAGGCGTCAGAATATCCGGTTTGTGGCTTGGTCCCCTCTGCGCGCTCTTGGGATGACTGATACCCTATCTTAGTGATCTTGCCTTTACATCTTTCAAACGGCGAATACTAAACGACGCGGAGATAGTTGGCTGCATTCGTGAAAGCGTCCGGGAGTGGTTGAATAAGGAGAGAACTGAGAAGTCGGGTCTCCATCCTCTGTCTTTACTCACCCGCTCACCCGTTGTAGGTCTGCTCACGCCAACCGTAAGATGATTCGGAACATTGTCTCGCATCTCCTCCTCCACGACGTGTATGCTGTCGTCTTTGAGCGCTTTATTCTCGAACAAACGCTATCGTTCTACAAGGACGAGGCGAGTGTCATGTTGGAGAATCGCGACCCCAGCGCAGAGCAGTTTCTGGTTCATGTCACGGAACGCACCGGTGAGGAACGGGAAAGAACAGAAACGGTCTGTGGCAACGTCGGGCAGACCGTCGAGGAGATCGTGCAGGCTTGCAGGAGGGGTTTGCTGGAGACGAGGTTGGACTGGCTTGCAAAAGGAGGTGCCTGCGTTTCGCTGTATCGTTGCCAGTATCTGACTTGCGAGGTAGCTATTGGCCCGCTCATGCACGCACAGGGTACGGACCGACTCCGCTCGATTTATGCAGAGTTCGAGGCTCTCGATAGCCTCAGTGTGCTTTGCAGGGAGTTTAAATCCTATATACAGGTAATGCGAACCTTCACTTTTATTCGTCGTTTGTGCATTCTAATATGCCCGGCTGGTGTCTAGACGAGTGTTGGGAATATCGTCAAAGACACAGAACACGAAGACGACATGGTTGAACGCATCCTAGCTTTCAAGACTTTCGCGGACCACGCACTTCAAACCTCTTTTGTCTCCTCTTTGGAGCCCAACCCTTCCTTTTCGTATGCGCTTACCGATGCCTTTACCTTTGGTTTCAAAGCTCGTCGAAACAAGCCTGCCGAGCTCATCGCCCGACATCTCGACAAACTCATGCGTCGTGGGCAACGGGATACCTCTGACGCGGAGTGGGAGGCTTCGCTAGAGAGGGTGCTGTCACTATACAGATTTACTGACGATAAAGACGTGTTCAGGACCTTCTATACGAGGGCCCTGGCAAAGAGGTTGTTGCTTGAAAAAAGTGCATCTGACGACTTTGAGAAAGGAGTGCTAAGAATATTGAAGGAGAGTGAGTGACCACTCTATTGTTACCCTCTCCTTCGCCTTCTCTTTTGTATCTAAGCTGCGGTGATTGATGACCTTTTTTTCCAGGATACGATCCCGAATTCGGACAGGGGGAACATATGTTTAATGATCTGGCTCTCTCTCGGGAAATATTGGGGGAATTCCACAACCGAAATCCGGAAACGGGCAGTGCTCAGAAGCTTTCTGTGATGGTTCTCCAACGGAGCGTATGGCCATTCGCAGCGCGGAAGATAGATGTCGACCTGCATCCTGATGTATGCTTGTTGCTCCCATCGTCTTCTTTTTGCGCTCCTAACGAATTACCTTTTTTTTTCCGTTAGATGCAATCTGATCTGCTGTCTTACACGACTTTCTACAAGGCAAAGCATCAAGGACACAAACTCGAGTGGGACCACTCCCTCGGTACGGCAACGATCAGAGCGGAGTTTAGTGCTGGAAAGAAGGACTTGACCGTCAGTCTGTACCAGGCTGTGGTGTTACTCCTTTTCAACGAAGAGATGGAGATCGGGTACAGGGCTATCCTGGAAGCCACTAGAATGGGTGAGAACATGAATCCCCCCCTTTTTTTTTTTCCAACGCCCCAGGGAAACTGACGAGACCGGATTTGACGCACGTAACCAAAAAAACAAACAAACAGACGAAACCGAACTCAAACGGACCCTTCAGAGCCTAGCATGTGCGAATAAAAAGGTCCTACGGAAACGTCCTGTAGGGAGAGATGTCAACGAAGACGACGTGTTTCACTTTAATGCCGACTTTACGGATCCGAAGGCAAAGGTCCACATCAACTCCATCCAGGCAAAAGATACGGTATGTTGGTTTACTTTCCTATTTCGCTCCACCTTCCTCACCCATAACGTTGGTCATTATTACTTGTCGTTTTTGCCCTGTAGCCCGAGGAGTCGAAACGCACGCAATCTCACATTGACACGGATCGCAAGCACTACCTCGACGCTGCGATCGTTCGAATCATGAAAGCCAAAAAGGAGCTCACGTACGAGGCGCTCAAGACGCAGACGATCGAAGCGGTCAAGAGCCACTTTGTGCCCGAGGTGAACATGATCAAGCAACGGATCGTTGGGTTGGTGGAACAAGAGTATCTGAAACGGGACGATGGCGATATGAACAAGTTTATCTATATTGCCTGAGGTTTCGGTCGGGATGGGGGCGACTGGGAACTGGAAAAGGGACGGTAGGAGTTCTCCATGACTGACCGTTTGTGAAGACGATTACGTGGGTAATATGATATTGTCGCCGCACCACGTTTGCAGAAATGTTGTATAGTAGATGGAAGCAAGAACATGAAGGTCCATGTTTCCGGTGAAACGCAGAACGAGTAAACGCAGGCAATAGACGCCACATCCATAACCTTTTCGTCCAAGCATGCCCAATCAACCCAACGGTGGTGAAAAAGGTGGGCAGGGAAACCGGTGGAGTGATCGACGTCCGACGGGTCCCCGGAACAAATGCCTGACGTTGGCTCGATGGTCAACTCGGTTTCGCGGACAAGTCGACCTCGACATCCGCATTGTCCAACAACATGCGTAAGAGCTCCGAGAATTGGCGATGGAGTTTCTCTGGGGTGGGGAGGGGAAGAGTGGTTTTAGCGATACAGACGAACTGCGTCATAAGAACAAAAGAAAAAAGAAAGACGGTGTACGAACTCGCGCGATCGACTGCTTGGATGTATTCTTCGTCTGCCTCTGTCATGGCTGTTTCCAACGCTTCGAGACGATGTGCCTAAACACGATAGATGCCCACGGTTACATAGAGGGGGGATAATGGGGAATGAGCCATCTAGACTTGCCTGTGTTTCTTCGGGTTCTGGGACGGGGAGGGATTGTATGAGTACTTCGATCTGTTTCGCTTTGACGACCAAGTCGTCTACGAGCTCCCGCTTGTTTGCTAGTAATAAGGGATGGAATGGATCGAGTCGTTGAGTGAGAACACAGTAGTATGGTGTAATGACGAACGGAAAAGGAGCAGGGACAGGGACATGGAATAGAGGACACGGGACACGGGGCAAGGATGGGGAACACGGAACATGAAGACAAGAGAGATGGGACGAGAGATGGGGGACACCGTGGGGATACGGATGGGGGGAACACGCGTATCACACACACAACGCTCACCTTCAAAGACCTCTGGGGGGTCAAACTTGTCCGGATGGCGCGATTTCGTGATCGGAATTTCGGGACTGACTTGGAGAAAGGTCGAGCGGGAGGTCAGGTAGCTGATGCTGCTAGACATGATCATCAAGAGCTGTTATGTGGCCCAACCCCCATGAGGTTGAGACGCGTGCCCGATCGGACGGGCCCAACATGCACACATACGTGCGATCGTCGATGTCGAAAGCGAACCCCCATCGTATTGATGCCGGACAAGAGCCAAGAAAATATATATCGAAAAAAGGAGGGTCATTCGGTCAGTCTATCCGGATTCGAGGCGGACACGTTTGCAGTTACTCACCCGTTGTATCTCATCCTGGAGCTGGGTAATACGGTCCATATGCGACAAGTCCTGCAGCATTTCGCTGCAAAAAGGCCAAAAAGAAGTCGGAGACGTCCGTAAGTTACGCGCCAGCGAACGTACCCATATGAAATGATGGCCGGGCAAAATGGCAATCAAACACACGAGCGATGACTCAACAGTCTTTATATGTCGAAACGAGTGACTTGAAGGGGTACTATATAGTTACACAAAGACAAAACATCGCTATCTCACAGGAAACCAGCATCGTTGTTTTCGACGCCTGATTACATTCTAGTGATATCTCGTTGGTTCATCCAGAAATAAAATAGCTCGGCGTGATGACCGAATTGTCGGGTAGACGAACAGATTACCAACGCGACCATGCGGTGAACGTTTCCTGGAATCCATCTCGGTTGTATTCCTCGTTGATGATACCTTGTTCTCCGATCGTGAGCTGGTAGGTCGTGCCAACGGTCGAGATGCTGTAGAGCATGATCGTTGACATGTCGTCAATGTTGAGGATCCCATTTTGACAGGTGTAGTTGGCAAGACAGCCCTGAGTGTAGTTCTAAATGCCAGGAATGAGCATCCAGTCAAGTCCGAGTGTCAGAAAATTTGATCACACCTGGAAGAAGCTGTAAAAGCCAGCACCTAGTGGGAACGGTGAGACAATCTTCCGTTTGAACGGACAGCCGGTCTTACCAAAGAGCGTAATGTCCCAGGACTGCTGCACATACATGGCCCACGCCATAGGGCTCGAAGAATTGTACATGGGGTCATAGTAGTCCGTGTTGTAGTGGTAAGGCTGGGGGGCAGGTGGAACTGGTTGGTAGTAGGGCTAGTTTGGTTACGGCTCAGAAAAAAATATGCCACGCCGTGATAGATCGAGTCTTACAGTTTCGGTCTGCGCGAAGCCAATCCAGTGGTTTTGTGCGGCGTGCAGATTATATTGGTAGAGAGAGCAGTGTTCAGCTATAGTTGAAAATGAGATGGTGTCAGGGTTTGAAGTCCAGCACACTTACACGCTGATACAAACGTCAGTAATATGTATGTTCTCAGACGGGTCCAATGACTTACCGGTACCAATCATCCACACTGGCCCAAAGGATTCCGACAGTATCCCACGGCCAGAGAAAATACTTGTCTGGCGTCCTTCAGGGTCATCGAGATCGTGGTCAGCATTCCAAACCCAGGTTCCCTACAGTGAGTCAGCAAAATATTCCAAGTTGATGTCGATAAACAACCCACCTCAAGGTATGCACTAGACCCCTGTGTCAGGTGCAAGGCCATAAACGCAGCCTGACAATCGGGACTGAGGTTGCCCGCAGGGCATTCCGGATACTGTAGGTTCGTACCAGCAGCTAAAGCGAAGAAACTGTTAGGTCGCATACATCGATCGTCTCCCAATACATACCTCCACCGAGGCTGAGTTCGAACGAGGATCAGATGTTTTCGACAATCAAGTACTCAGACGTACCGGAAATAAGTGTCCCACATGCCTGCGCCACCCTGCTGATCCCAAGGTTGTTGTACGTTCCACTCGACAAGGATAGCGCCAGGCGCTTTGAAGGCTAAGTCAACGACAGAGGGTAGTCTTGATTAACGTACCAGGTCCGACGGTAGAGAAGATAATGTCCGTAACCTCCAGGATCCCACTGGCCCAAGGTGTGCCAGCTTGTACCATCACCCTGGGACTGTTCTGATTCTCGAACCTAGCACCACCGCCGAGGATGACCGACCAGGCCTCTCCCGCAACCTGCGAACCGGCGGGAACGTAAAGGGTATCTGTGATATAGTATGTCCCAGCATCGAAGAAGATGAGTTTGCAACCAGCGAACTATCGAAGCATGTTCATCACAGCGTAATGATGGTATCCCCCAACGCTTACCATATCAAAGATATTTTGTAGGGCCGCAGTATCATCGGTATAACCATCACCAGTTGCACCATACGACTTCACACTAACAATCTGATCCAAGGAATAGTCGGGATACTGAGGATGTCCTTTGCCAAATATGTTGCCCTGCGGGTCGATGATGTTCCATGGCTTTTGTGGTGGTTCGATATATCCTTGGGTAAAACGAGGTGTCCCATCATCCCCAACGTACACGTTACCTTGAGCCCAGGACTCGATATACATTGAGTTAGTGGACCCCTCGAGCACAACCTTGCCACCTGCGACTCCGACTGCAACCGGAACGTTGTACAGCTGGACATTGTTTAGCACAATGGAACCTGCAAGTGTGCCGTTGCTCGGCATGGTGGTTTGGAGAAAAACAGGGGTATCCACTACCGTCACATCGATAATGGCTTCGGAGCCAACAGTCTTGGTATCGTTAACAAGATGCACGAGCACCTTGAATAGCAGGCACTCACCTGAGTTGCAGAGGTTGTTCCGCCGGTCGTCAAACTAAAGCCGACCTGGGCATTGACAGAAGGTCAGGGAACGAAGGAACTGATAGACGTCTGTACATACCGAGCAATTGTTGATGAATACACGCTGGTATGTCCAACCTACCCAATACGTAAGCACGTGACCATACGTCATACGCGAGACAAAAACCAAATCCGTACCCCAACTCCATGCAGCATCGATACCTTTAGGGAACATCAGGGTGATAGTGGAAAGGTTACAGATGATATACCCACCAATGACCGCGTTATTGACAGTGATATTCCGTACAGTGAACTGTTGGTTACCAACACTAATACCAGTTTTACCTGCCACCATTAACTGAATTGAACTAGATCAAGATGGGACACACCTCCATTGAAAATGATATCTGCAAGCGAGCTCTGAGCACATATTCGTGAAAAACATGAATCACGTACCACCCATGAAGCCACCACTAACGTGTGAAGTAAGTATTACATCCTTTGCGTTCCAAGGGCCCTCTCTTACCTTCCGTTCTCCATGTAAAGCCCTGGAATGTACACGTGAGTTCATCGAATATCAGTTCAAAGGATAGGGACCTATACCTTGATGCTGCGTGCCATTCTCTTGTGACATTTCCACAACGACATTGACCAATGAGGTTGCCTGTGACACTTGCCAATGGAGACCGATGGCAGGCGCAGTGGTATTCATTCGACGCAGATCGATGACCAGATTACGCACGGATCGGTAACTAAGTGAAGGAGAGCATTAATATCATCAGAATGATCACCGCACGTTATTTGACACACAAGTTGTCTTGATTAATGAACCATTGGGCCCCACCACCGTTGGGGACATATGGATCGGCATCTTCATGATTTCGTAAACGTAAGGGCTCAGGCTACCGAGATGAACGCCGCAACGCCTACCGATGACAGCAAAGCCAGTGAAATTTGAAGACGCGAGGAGGGTTGGCGGTGTTCTCGCGTCGCCAATAATCTGGGTATAGTAGTAGGTATTGATGGCAGACGACACCAGATATTCGCTGCCAGTCTATTCAGCAGTGGCTGCACAGATGTTAATTGTTCATACCCAGGCGGGAAGTATACGATAGCAGGGGTAAGGCTTGGCAAACGTCCGTAAGTGAAATGGGGTCATGGGTAGACGGCACTCACGTTGTTGACTGACATCCATAACCGCAACGATATCCCTCGGACATGGCAGCACTGGCAAGCAGGTTCAGTGAAGAGATTCGCACAAAAAGCGGACGTCGAACTTGATTGCTGCAGTGTCATCGTGCACGCCGTCACCTTTGGCCCCGAAATCTTGTACGTTGCGAAAGACTTGGTAAGTTTTGTTGGCACTGAACGCGGAAGTTCCCTGGTGTTTGATATTTTGCAGCCAGTATGGCTCCCCTGGTGCAGCCTGACCGGTTGTCAACGGTGCAAGGCAAGATGAACCAAGGGCGGAAACGAAGGACGCTAAGAGCAAGCACACGCTCGCAGACAGCAATGTGAGACCAGGACGTCTGGACATGGCGACGAATTGCCCTATGGGCAAATAGTGTCTTTATAAAGCGTGGCGGGGCGCGGGTATGGAAGCAGAGCGTGCAGAGAGTGAGTCGAAAATATTCCCAGCTTATTCGGCTCTATTGGCATCACAGGCCGCGATCTCAAAGGAACGGACAAAACGCGGAGAATGTGCTGTTCCTGTGCTGTACGTATTGATGCACGTCCCGATGGGGATCCAGGACGGAAGTCGTCGGCTCTGAATTGTAATGTTGACACTCGCCGCGAAAACTATGCTGGAGGCGCACCGGGGTGGCTGGCACCAACGGCTGGTCATGGCACAAGCCCATGAACCGCCATTACAAATGAGGGCCGACGGTGTGAGACCCAGAGCGGTCAGCTGCCCGAAGGGAAGAAAAATGAACCTGAGGGTGGGTATAAAACAGCGCAATATTGTGGAGAATACACAGCAGTGGGAGCATATGGCCTCTATCCGAGGCCAAATGTTGATGGACATGGCAGTAGTGGTCAGGAGTACATTACTGAGCGTCTCTTAGACTAGGAGCTAGAAGCGACGTCAGCGAGTCTCGGAGCGAAGCTGTCACTTGAGCTGGATTTATATGGCTCGACTCCGAGTTTCGGACCGCCTCTCGATCAGAACTATCAGCATCCTCACACGAAGATCGGCTGATAGGCTATGCTGCGGTCCGCAGAGTGAAGAGGATTGTCGCTTGCCTGACAGAAGACGAATGATCGGAAACAATGTCCGCGATCACCCAAACTGAGTGTATCCGTCGCAGTGGGCAGTGCAAAACAGTTCGCAGGCGTGAATTGAATTCTTGGTGGCGACCGGAGCTAACTCGAGGTGTACAGCTGGGGCCAGTTGCCAACCAGCGACACGAGTAGCAGCTCGTTGCGAATCGGGCACAAGTTTGGCTGCCATGCACCGTGGCGGGTCGTCGGCTACAGCCCTGAGAGTGCTTATGTCATCAGTACGACGTCCATTGAGTCTTTGTCAGGTCAATCCAAATCCGGATGCCATTGTCTGACACACTTATGTAACATATCCATTTCAGGGACAAGTGTTCAAGTTATGTATATTATGTTGTCTTGCAATTGTTTTCTCGTCTCGTACAAGTATCCGTCCTTCTCTCTTTTCTTCCTCCTTTCGTTTTTCTTCTTCTGCGTGTCGTACCCGCAAGGCATCCGGAATGTCCCCTTCAGCGTTAACCGTCTATCCTAATCTCCCTCCCACCAACAATATCCTCAACTCTCAGCAGCGCACGCGTCTTATGCGCTCGACGAGGAAGCTCGGCGCCGTTCTGGGAACCACGCCATATCTTTTGGAAAACAACACATCGTCTATGATGCTTCCCCTCGGCAGGACCACTTCTAGAGTGTTGAAGCGCCAGGGTTCTATTTTTACACACCACCAAACGAGTTCGTTATCCCTTGCATCCAATTCTACCTCCACTTCGTCACATCATCCTTCTCTATCCACATCGGCTATCGCTCTACCCCAGAGCGTCGCCCCGAGTATCCAGAGCACTGAATTACTCCCGATAAACCCTCCCGGTTTATCCACCACTCGGAGGCATCGTTCCGGCGATAAAGTACCTCAACTCTACTTGCGACTCGACACGGCGTCGGTTTCGCCCACAGACAAACGCGTTGCGTCGTCGCTCTCCCCGTGCACACCCCTCACCCCTATCCCCATCACCCCTACCGTACCCGACGTCGCCGAGGTCCGTCGGAAGCGAATGGCTAAGCTTGCCCGTCATCTTGGCGAGATTATTCCTGTCGAGCTCGTCGTCCCCGCCGAGTCAACTCCGAAGCCCGCCACGGTCTCTCCGAAGCCCCTTCCTTCGATGAAACGCAGTCAGTCTGTGGGTGTCATGCGCACCAAGGCTGCGCGTATCGGTGACAACAAGCCACCCCCTGGAAAATCAAACAAAGACTGGAGTGGCGAATGGAATCGCTCAAACATCAATGACGTGCAAAAAGAACTTAGGAAATTGAGGGTTAGGTGAATTACTTACTGTCTCTCAGCATTTCCTTTGCATCCCCCCCCTTCACATCACTTTTCAAGATAACCATACTATGGTCAGCTGCAGGTCAAGTTGATGAGCATCATTTCATTTTGGCTATGATCGTTGTGCATCCTATGACTCCAAATCATTATGTATCACTACCAGACTTTCATCCTGGACACCATTGCATATAATACTTCCCTTCGATTACCGGTTTGGCAGTATTACTCGATACATTCCTTAATACCCCTATATTTATTGCGGAGCAAACATTTGCGATGCCCTCACAACCCCTGTTTGATGATGATCAACCTCGCTTCTTCTCCATGTGGCCAGTTGAGAACATGGCTCAACTTGCGCCCGTGCCTCCTTGCAGAAGACCCTCAACTCCAGTTTGATAATAATCGCTAATGATGGTCGCGAAGGGGTCGGAGCGTATGGCGTATGACGCGCGCCTCGGATCGATGCGGATCCGCGTTCAAACATTTGGTCAACCTCATGGCACACCCGTCCGTGTATTCCATGTATCACCTGGACAGCAATGAAAATGGGCCATCACGAATCGGCGAAACGGTCATTGGAAATTAGTCGTAAAAATCCGAGGTGCACGAACAGGCGATGAGATACACCTACGGCGATTGCGAACGATCCGGACGTCATTCCAAACCCTGAGAGAGGTCGACTACCAAAGGAACGCTGCAAGACGACCTTCGGTTCTGTATATTCGGACTCGGATGAAGGTACGCGATGGTAACGGCAACGACGTCTTCCTGGCCGTGACTCTACCCTCCCTTGTGCGGAATCTGTCCCGGACGGCACGCCGCGAAGCCGCTCGATGTTAGTGGCTACCGCCAGACGTTCCGTCTACCCAAAAATCGCCAAGGGCGCCTATCGATCCGGTTGATTTCCCAGATGCGGCGAACCACCATGCAGTATCGTTTCGAGTGATGAGTTTGAGCCTCCGAAGTGTCGAGCGACCATGAGGTGCAGGTCCGGTACCTACGGTGCACGGAAGGAGTCGGTTGACGACGATTTGGTTTATGTGACAGATGTCACCTGGTCCGCGTTTGATCTCTTTTTGTATTATCGGCGGCCGTGCGTGTGTGCATGTTTCTGTACCAGTCCCAGGTATTTCTTAATGACCGAGTCGGAGATGATGATCGTCTGACGGGCCCGAGAGCTATTTCAGCCCTTTGAACCTTGTCGTCTACAAAGGGTCACGTGCCGAAATAATAACAGACGCGTCCACAAATGTAAACATGATGATATCCCCGCATCGCCGCTCGCGATCAAAAACACGTCAAAGTAGTATGCGCGCGTCCTCTACCCCATAAAACCCGATCAGTGCCAACCCCGATGAAAGTCCACATCAAACACTGGAGCGCCGTCGCTCAGTGGCGCTGGAACACGAGGAACAATGATCAAGACGACGAAGGCGACGTCTGTGGGATCTGTCGCGTACCCTACGAAGGCTGTTGTCCGTCGTGTAAGATGCCTGGCGACGATTGTCCTCTCAGTGAGTATCCGTTTCCGATTCCCCCCTTCCTGATAGAAAACGGCGCGCGTTATTGTTTTCGCTGGCCATGATACGACTAACCAAACCTTGACGCCCTATATTTAGTATGGGGCGAGTGCAGTCACATCTTTCATATGCACTGTCTACTCAAGTGGCTCGGTACCGCTGCGTCGAAACAACAATGCCCGATGGACCGTCGACCTTGGGGTGTGTTTTTTTTTCTTTCCTTGTCATGGGAAGAGCGCTGATGTTTTTTTTTTCTCTTGTGTGTTGTGTCTCACATCAGTCACCGCTGAACGCAAGGTATCTGTCACCGACGACGACAGCGGGGACGGCCATCTAACTCGAGCTGAAGTCGAGTCCGAGCCCTGAAACTGAAGCCTGCTCCGAGTTCGTCGGATGAACACACGTCATAGACCCATACGTCATACGTGTCACAGACCTAACTTGTTTCCCCCGCGCCAATATGGTGGCCTGTTTGATTTGTTTCTTTTTACCTCTAGTTACAAGGTAGCGTCTCCACGTGTCACAAGAAAAAATTGGACAGTATGTACGTATGCTCAGAGTAATAATACAGGGCGCATGCGAACATGGCCTCGGTGATTCCATTCCCGATGTGATCGGGATACATGTGGGGTCTGGGGAAAAAGGGGGAGAACGACGATAATGGGGGCATGTATAGCGTCGAACGAAGCCAAGAACTATTCGGTGTGTGTAGAACATCGAAGGGCAAAGGGCAAGGCCACAATAAATATTGGGGTTGGGTACAATTACAGGGGTCTAGGCTGGGCTAGATAACATCCAATGGGAAGCACGGAGCACACGACGAAGATGAAAAAAAAAGTAACATATCTAGATGAAAACATGGCGACCAACTCGGGACGGGCGTCAAGATATATCGTTGCAAACGCGTGTCAGTTTATTTTATCGTTGAGGTCAGAGTGTAACAGGACAAGCCGTGCGATAAACAGAGCAGCAGCTGCTACTGTTCGTATCCACCGGGTCCCTGAAGAGATGCCATCCAAATCCGTGTTTTATACAGACTGAAAGCATGTTGAGCGACAGTCGTTCAAAGGTGAGGACAAGAAGAAAGGCGCACCGGAACAATTCTCGTACGAGCTCTCGGAAATCGATGCGTTTTTCCGCAATAAAGTAAAAGGTCAATTTTCGTCGGTCCCTGCAACATCGTGAGTGAGGGATACGCTACCTAACTGGTTGGAGACGCACCATTGATATTCTGCATCTATGACTTCCATCGGTAATTTCCTTTGTCGTACTTTGCTTTGGCACAATTGAAGTGCCTTCATTTCGTCCTGTATCTTGGTAACGAGATGTCTAACACGACTCGTCAGTGAAACGGCCCAGGCGTGAACGCGTTGAGAATACGCACTGTGTATCCTGGGGTTGGGCTTTCCCATATATCATCTTTGGATTGATCTCTTTCTTCGAACTCACGCCGCTGCTCTGCGGACCACCAGGACTGAGCGGCCCACTGTCGCCGTACCCCACGCGCTCCTTTTGCTCCCGTTGGAACGCCTCGACCTCCTCGAGCGTGATGGTGTCGTTGATGACTTTTCCCAGATCTTTTCCCCGATCGGCTTCCACGATGACAAGGTCACCCACGCGGATGTCCAAGCTGAGATCTGTCAGGTAGAACAGATCCGTACGCCCAGCTTTGAACTCGACTATATACAGCGGCCATGACGCAGGGACGGACGAGAGCGGGACACCCTTGCCGAGATCGTTGATGTTGGGCTGCGGCGCATCGGACGTGCGCCGTTGGATCTGCTGCGGGTAGAACGGCCCTTGCTGGGGTTGAATGGAACGCGAACTGGTCGGGGAAAGGGGTGAGGGGATCGTGCCCGTCCCTGAGCGATTGAATGAGGCACCCCCATTGCCGTGGGAGGGTAGGTACTGGATGCCTTGTCCGGGGATGAAACGGGCCGTGAGCGACGGCTGCTGCGAGGCGGTGCCATTGCCACTGCCAAGATACTGTGCCTTGGCGTCGATGAGCTGTTGTTCAAAGTGGCTCCGAGGAGGGCTGCCGCCGGCAGATAAGCCACTGTCGCTGGGCGAGCCAAAGTGCTGGCGACTGGACGCAAACGAGGTTCCGCTGGGGATATTGAGGTTCATGGACTTGTAAGGGGAGACGCGATCGGAAGCAGGAGGGCTGCGCGACATGGGGGCGTAGATGGGGAGCGATGAAGGTTGGCTTGGGGGACGGGTAGAGGAGGATGGCCCAGGACCGTCCTTCATGCTGAGAGATCCGAGATCTGCGGCAAGGTCGTCGTCTGAGAGCATGAGACCGCCACGGCCGCCGAAAGTCTGGGTGTGGAAGACGTTTGGACGAGAGGACTCGTCCTGGGGGTCGTTTCCGAACCCGCCGACGACGGCCGGTCTCCGTGGCTGGACGACGCTGACGCTATGTCGACGACTGGTGGTACCACTGCCGCCGCCGCCGTTCTCGTCCTTGGGTGGGTTCATGCCCGCCCAGAGTTCGCGCAAGGCGGAACCGTCATCTAGAAGAATCTGGCCCACGTCGCGGACGAACGGGCTCATGTTTGAGGCATCGATGGTTTGCCTGTTAGAATAGCCATTGGCACCGCCAATGTGCGATTCGAATTTGTTACTCAAGGGTGATCTACCCATAGTTCCAAGTGAACCATACCGGCTGCTGCCAGGTGGTTTAATGTCCCCATACCGTGAGCCAGGGATATTGAGCGGATTTGTCTGGAGGTCGGGCCAGAGGGCCTGGTTCTGGAATGGGCTGCCTATTGGACCAGGGCGGGTTGTCGTCGCGAGGGATTGGGACCTGCTGCGGGTGAGATCGTAGGCGCGGGTGCGGGCAGCGGGCACGGAAGGGGTGATATAGTGTTCATCGTAGGTATCGGAAAGTGCTTCTGACTCGTCATCCTCGACGGTGGATGCGAATCGGGATTCACGCATGGCGGAGGCAAAGTTGGTCTGTGGGTTTGAGAAGGAGGAGCTTCGTGTGGGAACGGAAGAGGGCAGGCCCCCAGTGCGGGTGGTG
The DNA here is from genome assembly GCA_003316145.1 of Neoboletus magnificus. Lineage (NCBI taxonomy): Eukaryota > Fungi > Basidiomycota > Agaricomycetes > Boletales > Boletaceae > Neoboletus > Neoboletus magnificus. Next base: position 58,822 of record QFEI01000044.1, on the reverse strand, counting down.
GTATTGAAGGCATGCATTCTGGAAGCCCAAGGGGAGCTGGCGGAGCCACCAAGGCTGGAAGGGATGGTATGCTGGAGAGACGGGGAGCTCAGAAAGGGCGGGGATTCGGTGTGGGGGGGCTGGCTTGCGGCGCGTTCCCTTGCGGCGCTGTCCTGTTTGGAAGGGCTCAGGAAGCGGTTCTTGCGGTCAGACTCGTCGTGTTGGGGTTGTTGGGCACTGTTTGAGAATTGCATCGTAGTCGTGCGGTCAGCAGGCGTCGTGTGATCCAGGAACGGACGTCCGGGTTTCACGTCTGTAAACATTGCGGGCTTCGTTCATTCCTGCACGCGCACGGTCATCACGGTCGGAACGCACCACAGACCCTGCTCTTCCTCGGTCGTCGGTTCCGCAAGAGAGAAAAAAAAAAGAGCAGGTAAACGAAGCTATCTACGGCACAAGGGAAAAAAAAAAAAGAGGACGGGCGCAACCCGAACAGTCTTCCACCGCAATTTGTCGTGACAGGGGTCAGGTGGGCCTCATCACATGAACCGAGCCATTCCCAAACCGACATCAACTGCGGCCTTTGCGTGACCCATGTTAAAACGTAAACGGACGTTCATTTTGTGGTCCAGCCGCGTCCGTCGCGTCGCCTTCTCACACCCGGAGCCCCGTGGATCTCCCTGTCCACCGCCTTCCAGCAGCCGTGACACACTCAGCAGCTGTAGACACCCACCTTCATACATCAAATACAACGTCCATCGCCTTGAACGCGGTGTTCCCAGGCCAGACGTTGATCGGCACTTCACACTCCACAGTCTCTACTCTAACATCTTTCCATTCATGCTCGTCCTCTTCCCTCGTCTTTGGCTCCTCCTCCTCTACTTCTTCGTCGCCGTCGTGGTACTCCCGCTCTCCAACACCCAGGAATGACGTCACAAAGAACTGCCAGGTCGACGACGGCTGCACCGCTTGTTCCTCCTTCCTCGGTCGCTCTTTGGGCGCAATGGAGGGGTAAGCCTTGTACGATGTCCCCCACTCCCCTTCCGGCCCGTCTTGAGCCAGCTGCTTGAGCCGAACACCGTCCGCACCGATCTGTGACGACTCCGCCGCCACCGCAACCAACAAGGACAGTCTGACGCGCCAAAACAGTCCACCGGCGAAACCCGACGGCTTTGGTTTGTGCCCCGCTGCGTCACCCAGCTGAACTTGGAAAGCCGGACTTGCATCCGAGGGTATATCGAGTGAAAAGGTCGTCCGGAGAACCGAGGAAACCAACGACGCATGATGTTCCGCGTGCACGCGCCGCATATGCCGGAGATTACCCGCCGACGCTATTTGCGAGGGGAGCGTTTCCTGGGATTCGAGCATCGCAGACAACTAGGGCAAGCGATCAGCCAGAATTGCCAAACGCGCGTCCAGCCCGGCGGAAGACTTACCGACAAAACTCTGGACCGACCCTGGCGCTCATTCAGCTCCACTACCCCTAACACGGTTTCGCCAAGTCTATATGCCGATTTGGTAAAAGTCAGCACAGCCACTTTTACCCCATCCTTGTTTACGTCGTATGACACTGAGAACTCCTCAGCCGCGTGACCGAAACCGATCGAGAATTAGCCTACTTACCCTTCCTTGGGTTACGTGTTAGAATCTCAACGGCCTCCCTGCAACCCGTCAGGGCACCACCATCACTTTCTCGTTCTCGTTCGAACTCAGCTTGCACGGGCGAGACCGCTTCAGGTGGCACTTTGATGTGTGCATCAGTGGCGTCGACCTCGGAGAGAATGGCCAGCAAGCGCTGTCCATAGTCTTGTAGATCATCCAGGGAACGGAAGCTATTGTTGGCTAAACACAGCTTTAAAATTTCATCATCCATGACGCACACTCGCACGCACATTGCGGTGGAGCCTTCATGGCTCCCTGTGGAGGACCATCCACCACTTTGGGTGCAGTTTCGATGGAGAGGATGCGCTTTCCCACGGGCCACAGCAGGTCATACGGTCGTGGCACTCTTCCAACTGTAGGGTGTGATGAGTGAGAAGTTGGACAAGAAAAGCCTTGCGCAGATCGTACCGGTGACGTGGTTGTACACGCGTATCGGAACTTTCATAACGCGACTTATGCTGTTTGCACCCGTCGGCCCAAGACTACTCGATGACCTCATCGCGGACGCATTGGCACGGCAAGTGCCCACCACCAGTTCATACGAGAACTTGAGTGCCCGACCGCGGAACGTTGGCGGTAGGTTGTCCGGCAGTGATACCGCGTACGTGTCTTGAACACACCATATCAGCAGTGGATGTGTGGTGAATAGGCAGACCGCTCACATGTGCGAGACTCTCCAGGGGCGAGCACGAGGTCTACAGCGAGCATAGCTGGCTGTACATCGAATGTGGGAAGTGGCGCGTCGGGGTCAATGTCTTCTTCCGTCCCTCCATTGATCAAGCCAAGGCCAATGCCATTCTGCTGCCCATTCACTAGCGTTCCGGACGGAACCGACGACACGGATGGGGTGCGAGAGCGTCCTGGCGCCCATGATTGGGAGGAAGGCAAGGGACTCGAAGGTGCGGAATAAGAGGACGGAGAGAGAAGCGATAGGAAACTGTTCGTGAGCGATGCTGAGCGGCTGTGTGAACGCCGGCGCTCTTGTATGCGTTGATGCGACGTGATGTCCATACTCCCACCACCCACGACCGTCCGTTTTGACAGTCTGAGCCGGAGCGCGCCCAACGTTTGTGCTTGCTCGGGGGCCATGACTATGCCCGGGAGAGGGGCGATGGAAACAGTGCCCAGGAGCTGTGCATAAGAATAGAGTATCAACTCAGAGTTTGAGCTGACAAGCGTGCCATTTCGGAGTGACACTGCCGATTTTGGCTGGAAATTGACGGGCGGGGGGCCATGTCCTAGACCAAGTTGGGGCGGCGGCCGACGGGATTGAGAAGAACGGGGGGGATACGTATGGGTAGTGGTCTTGAGTAAACGTTGGTCGAGTGACTCGTTAAGAGATGGGGACCTTGGGAGAGGCGTTCCTGGGTAGGGAGTTGATGGGGTTTCGGCTATCGGGTCGAGGGCGAGGGAAAAAGTAGATGCGGATGAGCTGGACAACCCGGACGAATGTGGAGGCGGGGGCTGTTGCACCTCGTTGAGGTGAATATGAACGTCCGTCACAGATTGTTTACGAGCGTGTGGGTGGTGCGGAGGAAGTTGAAAGTCGGGGCTGCGGGTCAAGGGCGATATGGTAGTCGGAAGGCCTTTGACGCTGTGTGAGCCAGTGCGTGGAACACGTTTCCATGTACGCACCTGTATCTGAGAACTCGTTGTAAGCGCGTACATACTGCGACGCGCTCTCTTCCGCACTGCCGTTGCTCTTTGGGAACAATTCGCCGGGAGGAATATCGATGGATAAGGACCTCGACTTTTCGAGGAGAGATTGTCTCTTCTGCTCCAAAATTGTCGACATATCCACCTTGCCGGGAACTTGGCCGATAAGTTTCTTCCGCGCGGGTATGTCGCGAGCATTTTTAACAGGAGCGGGAACAGGCGTGAGCACCGTTGGACGGGGAGTACCAGGAGATGTGGGCGGTCTTGCAAGGGGTGCTGAGCTGATGGAATGGACGCCTCGTTTATGCGAATTCTTGACCTTTGGGGACTCGGGTGTCCGAGTGTTGGTGAAGGTGATCGTGACGGAGAATTGTTCGCCCGCAAAGTAGGATGCTTGCGATGGGGTAACGTGTACGCGAATGGCGGGCTCGACGTCGGTCATCGGGAGGTCGTCTGCAGACATGACTGCGGGTGGAGACGGGAGGGCTTGTCTGACAACGAATGAGACTATAAATACAAGACAAAAAACGAATCCCAAGGCCGCGTGGGTCTGAGAACGGGAAGGAGAACTGGGCCAATGAACATCACGACATTGTTTGCCAAAGCCTTTGGATCCAAACACCCATCATGGCCAACTTTGCCGCACGGCTCGAACCGTTCATTCTCATCTCAAAGTCGGCCAAAGGCGCCGCCGCTGCAAAGCTCGTCCAGGACGCTACGTCTACACCCGGCGTTTTCGTCTTCGCCGAGCTTCTCGAACTTCCAAACATCCAAGAAGCACGTCCCGTCGTCGCTTCCCATTTCTTTAGCAGTACTTACCTGGTCTGAAACCAGCTTGCCACCAACGAGCAATATGCGCCCTTTCTGTCTCTCTTGCAGCTCTTTTCGTACCGCACATTCAGGGACTATCAAGGTCGATTGCGTGGCGTTGTACGCATTGGATCACCACTGACGGTTATCATCTCAGAGCACAAAGATTCACTCCCACCTCTCAATCCGGCCCAGATAACAAAGCTAAAGTACCTCACGATAGTCACGCTTGCAACTGAACGCCATGTGCGTCCATCACCCCGATACTCATCCGTGTCCGCTAAGATAGCACTGCAGATTCTACCATACTCCTTGCTACTTCAAGAACTGCAGGTAGCAAGTATCAGGGAACTCGAGGACCTTATCATTGACGCCATCTACCTTGACATTCTCCGCGGAAAACTGGACCAAAAGGAGCAGCAGCTCGAGATCGAGTACACGATGGGAAGGGACCTCGAGCCAGGAAAGCTTGAGAAGTCACTGGAAGCACTTCAGAGCTGGTTTGTCCCACCACGCCGCCTTTCTTTATCGAGTGCCCTTTTCATCTGCAACTCAGGGCGACGACGACGGCGATCGTGTTGTCAGAGCTCGACCAGAAGCTCATGGAAGCTGCAAACTATAACGCAACGGTGCAAGTGGATAATGAAGAGCATGAAAAGGCGTATCAGGCGAGGCTAAAGGACGTTCAGGAACGTCAGAAGGACAGTAAAGGAGGAAGGCGGGCGCAGCTCCCCCAGAATAGCATTGATAGTATGGACATCGATGAACCTTTCTCTGATGGAGTGAAGTTCAGGAATCGCAAGTGGGTCTCCTTTTTCTCTCGTTTTGTTTGCGTTGCCTTATTGTTATCAGACCAGCGACGGACGCCGCCTTGAAACAGTCCCAGCGGAAGCGTAACAGAGCATGAAGCGCAGAAGCACTGGGGTTTACTCTGCATGTCGTCAGAGCCTGTATCGATAGTCACGGACATTCCCTTCACTTTTATCAGATGTAGTCCAGAGCCGCATATCTAATCGAAAAGCTAAACGCATGTTGTGAGTCACGCGTATCACGTGAGCTTTTATTGGCGCGACGTGTTGCCGTGGCGTGTGCTTCCTCCTGACTCTCCTCCACCAAGTCAGCCATGCCTGCAGAACGAGCCGGTGTAAGACCTCTCCTTCAATGATGCATATATGCTCGCGACTGACGCACTGCGTCCAAGTACACGGTCACCATGTTCCTTGTCGATCTCTCTCCTTCCATGGGAGCACCCAGAACGGTGGAGCTTCCCGACGGCGCAACGGGAGAGACGAGGGGCATCGAGATGACAAAGTTGGAATGGTCACTTCAGTTCGTCAAAATGAAGATTCAGGAGATGGTATGCCCCTCCTTTTTCTTTCGAGTCCCTCCCCACCCATGCCATACCCGTGGTGCT
>QFEI01000044.1:16390-44049 GCA_003316145.1 Neoboletus magnificus | reverse complement strand
ACGCGTGGGGACCCGCCATTGATGTCGGTCAACTGCAGGGTATCCTAACTTACGACAAATTGAAGCTGATGGCTTTGACTCCCAAAACGTTTTCGGTCCTGCCAGGGTTTCGATGACGTTGAACGGTATGCTCACTTCCCGGTTCGCCGGGTCAGTGACTGGAGCCAGTGCGGCCTTGTCGTTTGGTGGCACTTGGCACTGGTGAATGGTGCGGCAGGAAAGGGATGGCCAAAGAAGGCCTTGCAAGTTAGATGCATCGAGCTCGAGTCTGATTGGATCCAGGCAGCGGTTGGTCTCTGAAGTGTTTTGTCGTCCGTAAGAGTTGATACTGTGATGAGCCGGGGTGAATACTATGAACGAGAGCGGTCGATATGAAGGACCTGGGTGTGCGCGTGACGAGGCGGGCGTTCTTGTCCTCGTCTGATTGAATGAGTGAATCCTTACGCATAGCTCTTTCACTTTTCAATAAATATGGAGAGCTCTGCGTGCTTATCACTGAAGGTGTTGTCAGGATCCTGAATACCTGACACGATACTTTACTTGCCTAGTTACGAATTCCAACCTCTATTCAGGCATAAACACATATGAATACCTAGTGGCATTTCCCTTCCCGAGTCCACAGAAGTGCTCGCGTTGTCAACTCCTTACAGCTATCCTAATGACTACTCCTCTTCAACTCATCAGTTTATCGCCGGACTACGCTGCGTGAGTCCTGGCATTTACGCCTGACTATTAGTCTGAAAGTGAGCATGCAACAGTCAGCTTGAAATACTCCGCAAGATCGAACGTCTCGGAGGATCTGCCAGATATAAAGTGAATCCGGATGCATTCAGGGGTCTTGTTCCGGTGAGTGAACCAACGTTCTAATAGATATGCCCATTGACTGCTGGACAGGCCCTTGACCCATTCGATTCCGAGTAATTTCATGTTCTCTGATCTTGGTTATATCCTTCATGACCACTGTATTCGTTATAGCGTCTGGACTAAAGCCATTAACGAATTGGCAAAAAATACAACGGAACCGGATGCACAAGCGTTGAAAGCTAAGTTAGAGGCCGAGCTCGATTTGCAGCATTCCGTACGTGTTGCTATCGTCTACATATGTCATCCTGTGTTGAGCGTGTGTAATCACAGAACCCGAAGCTAGCACAAAAACAACGGTAAGATACGTGTGACATGTTTCTGGCTCTATCCAATATAGCTTTGCATGCAAGTATCTCTGATACCATCAAGGGAATAGAGGCCCTTGGCGGATCTGTTGGTTTTCAGGAGTTCACGATGAACCTTCAGACTGTGTCATCTCAGTCTAATGACAAGGGAACAGCTACTTCCTTTCAGACCCAAGCGGTCCCTGATGAGTGGCCTCACTGCTATGCCACGGGCTTTGTCCGAAGAGCCCTGCTCATCACGAAACTTGATATTTTTGCCAACCAACACTCTGGGGCGGGCCAGGCATGGGGACCTGCCCTTGGCGTTGGCAATTTGCAGGGTGTCCTGTTCTATTCAAGCTTCGATGCCGACAGCTTCAGCTTTGAAAATGTGTCTGCTGGTGCTGGGGCCACGATGAGATTGAATGGTGTCGTCACTTCCTTCTTTGTGGGGGCGTTGGTCGGGGTCAGTAAAGGCTTTTCGTTTGAAGGCAGTTGGAATTGGTGAGCGGGCTCTTTAAGGAGAGGGTACAGCAGAGAAATGAAATGGGGACCGAGATACCTTATGATCGTGCATACCATATCAGTAGTTCAGTGTAGCTTGCGACAGAAGTGGCCAAATCGTTATCCTGGAGAAAGTTGTCCTTGTCTTATAAGTAAACAGCCCCTTTCTGTGACGCATCACGTGACGCGGGATCTTTTCCCGTCTCCAACTTTTAGTGTTGCATCGAAACGCTGCAATGGCGCGCAAAGCACGAAAAATACAAGATTCATCAAGCGATGACGATGCTCCTGAAGTCGTTTCCCACTCTGTGTCCAAAGCCGATGCAAAACGCGGTCAGAAAGCCCTACACGACTTTGAAGCGGAGGAAAAAGCACGTAGAAAGGCGCGTAATCGGGAGAGAGATCAAAAGTTGAAAGAGAGAGCGCGTGCGACCAAGGGTGGAAAGATGGGCGAGAAGCTGAAAGGGGTTAGGTTCATGAATCAGGAGTTGGAGGAAGAGGACGAAGGAGGCAGTGGTGAAGACGCAGGTAAGGACAAAGACGATGACGGCCTGGAAGCAAGGATGTTGAGAGCTATGAGGGACGCGGCAGGCGAAGTGGAGAGTGGCGAAGGAGATGAATATGACGACGACGACGACGACGAATTCAGGAGATTTGGGCAGGGAATGGATTCAGATGATGGCATGGCATCGGGTTCGGACTCTTCCTTTGCGCAAGAAGACGATGATGACACCGAAATGTCATTGGGAGAAAGCGACCCAACGGACCCGGAGGCTCCAACGGCTGACGAGGAAATGTACGAAAATGACGAAGACGAGCAGATCCAAGCGAATGTCCACAAATCTAGCAGGAAAGCCAACTATCTTGCGGACGACCTATTCGCAGCTGCATTTGCCTCCCAAAATTCGAAATCATCCCCCAAGAAAAATATAGAATCGACTCAACAGCAAAAGGTGAGGAAACGACGGGGAAAATCCACTGCGCGTCCAAAGGACCTGGTGATTGGGTAGGTCATACCTTCTCATGAGGTCTAGTTCATGAGGCACTCATTCCAGATTCAGTGGTCGTACCGTCCGTATGTTACCCCAACCTTCGGATCCACGATCACAAGCCACAGCACGAAGTGTCCCGTCTGCACGCGCTCGTAGATTCGTGGATCAGAGCCTGGCTATGAAAGGCAAGCAAGCACTTCTCAAGGCCAAGAAAAAGGGTTGGGAAAGACGGCCGGGTAAATCAACCTTTCCATTCTACTCAGCCCCCTGCTAATACAATATTCTCTAGCAAATGTTGGAGTCATGAAATACCAAGGAGCACCGCACGGATTTGCTCGGATCACACGGTAAAGAGATCAGCAATTACATCCTCTGCCTGTCCGTCAGTTGGCCCATTCATGTCTTACTACCGAGAGGGACGCTTCGAATCCAGGAACATGGATATGATAGTCTCACGGCGATGCCAGATTCTCAGGCCGACTTCCGGCCCTTTACGGCTGCTCTGCCATAGTAATACCTCTGTCGTCCAATACCAGCAAACCAAGCCAGCCTGACAGATATGTCAAACCGTGAACACTTTCAAGAGACAGAATGCTCACCTCATACTGAGAAGAAAGACGACAAAAGTGAGGTTTCCGTGAGTCATCGAGTTCCATGACCCAAATGAATACCGCAAGTCTTCTGGGAGGCTAACCCAAGAAGCTATGATACTGTATCCTCGTCAAGAAAAGTGTGATAGGCATGCACAACCAACTCACTGCGTGACCTAGCAGTAGCACCGTCAGTCCGAAGAAAGCCCGGCAAGGAAAATGTGGTACTCACATCCGCCAAGGCTAGCGCAGTCATGCTCGCGCCCAAGATACGTTCCTGAACCTCGGGATTGTTGGGCAGCGCGTCCCGGACTGCTCGAAATACGAGTGAGGATATTAATCCTAGTAACATGTAGCCTGGAGAGGTGAACCGGATAATAAGTACATCTGCTTGGGGTTGTAGATGACTGTCATACAATTGCCAAGCTGCCATATCGCCATCGTCGTTCTCGCGTCCAGTGTTCCGGACGGAGTGCTCGCCGGGATGAGCTGGGAATGGAACCATTCTGGTCCAGGGAAGAACCATGCCAGGAAGGCAGGGGAGATCGTTAATACTACCGTGACACATCAGTCGTGGGCACATCCGTAGACCGAGGAGAAAGCTGACGAGGTTCGAGGTAGAGGAACAGGGCTTGATAAAATCCTGGGAGTGCAGGGAAGTCGCGGGGCATGATGGCAATTTCTAGTTGGGAGTCGCTGTGTGTCCTGAGAACTCGACACCATATTGGCGTCACGTGATGATATTAGCCACCATCTAGGACTACGGAGCAAAATCCAGGGAAGAACACATCGAGTCTGGAAACGCAAAAATTGAACACCTGAAGCTCGCACATCAAGCTCACATGAATCTCCGCATTTCTCCATCTCGGAGGACAAGGCAGTCGCCTTGATGATAAACTCAGCTCGTAACCCAGCCCGAAGCCACTGGCGACTCGAGGTAGCAGCAACAAGCCAATGCCCAAACTAGTACGGATCCGCCGGAATTATTTCCCAATCATGATCATGTAGAATGGTTCTGGCGGAAGTGCCGTCTACTCCGTGTTCGATAACGCATGTTGTGCGCTGCCTGTTTCAGACAGCGGGGGTTCGTCTAGCGTGTTCATTCGAGGGTCATCTATAGGTACGCCACTTCCGTGTTTCTTCGATTAGCTGTCCTCACCCCGCCATGGACCTAACTCCATTCAGGTATCTCAATGGGGGCGATGATGGTTGGCAGAGTCCAGATCCGGAAAAGCGGCAATGAACTAGTTCCGCGTTCCAGAGGCCCATTATGTTTGTTACAGTCACAAATCTATCGAACTCCACGGCAGCGCGGGCATGGCTATGGACTTGGGACTTGCCTTTCTCTTGCCATGCGAGTCATGTCAAGGAAATGGCTCCTTTGAGGTTGATGTCGTTGAGGAAAGACACCATCCTTGCCATACAGTGGTAAATAGCGTCAAGATGAACGGCGGGGCATGAAATAGATGCACAAGCGAAGCCCTTCAGGGAGGTTGGATACATTGAATCTGTGGATCTAGGCAGCGGCGGCCCTCCTGAAGCGTGTGCCATCTATAAGAGGTATGGGCTGAGATATCATGCATGAATGCTATGTCACAAGTGAGGCAGCTATGGCGAGGCTGCGCACGACTGCATGGTTTGAAACTCGTCGGAGTGATGTAGCGTGATACAAGTGTCCCGGAAGAACAGATCGGATTCGGAGATGCACTCCCACTCGAACTTCGCCCGATTCCAACAACCTGAAAGTAAAGCTAACAAGCCTATGGATCACGCAACGCTCAATCCCAGAAGGCAGGGTAGTCACCTTGATGATAGTCCCGGCTCGTCGGTGTTCGATCTTCCTGTCCAGTCACAGCCTGCGAACCCCAGTCCGCAGCCACTGGCGACTCGAGGAAGCACCAGCAACTCTGACCTCCATCCAAGAACAAGCACCCAATCTTCAGATACACCGGACACATCCCCCAAGATCACGGTGATATCGGGCGGTTCTGGCGGAAATGCCATCTGCTCCGCGTTCGACAACGCGTGTTTTATACTTCCCGTTTCGGATGATGGGGGTTCGTCTAGCGAGATCATTCGTGTTCTTGGAGGACCATCTATAGGTGTGCCACCTTCATCTTTCTTCATTTGATTATTATCGTGGGTCACCGACTCGAAGCGTGTGCAAGGTGATATCCGCTCCAGGCTCGTCCGTATGATACCTCCAGCACCCCCGAACTCTCCCCTCGGTGCCGTGCGCACGCTTCTTTCATACAGATTACCCGCGAACGTCTCCGAACGCGAAGCTCGCGAGGAGTGGAGAGACATCATCGAAGGACACAATCCTCTCTGGTCGGGAATTCCCAACGACCGTAAAGAAACCATCCGAGGTCCGTTACAACTGCTTCGCGTGAACGTATTGACTTTCTGGGACTTGTAGGTTTTCTCGTCTACTTTGAGAACGAGGTGCTCAGACGTGCCCATAAGAACTTCTCTTTTTTGAATGGAAGGTAATGCTAAAGTAGTCCAGGGAAGCACTTGCGTAAATAACGATTTTCTAGTATCGGAAATTATTTCATTTCTGGTGCTCAAACCTTCTTCCGGTCCTTACCATCGGCTATATTTTTGTTCGCATCTATCACCAACAGTCAGGTATGTCTTACCTTGGGAATGTGGCTCTGCCACTGATTGACAGGCTATGTGAAGGCGAACATATTGCCGGTGATAGTTACCAACCACACGGTGACTATTGCGGCGGAACTAGTAAGTCTCATCCTTAAACTGGGATAGCGCAGGCATGGAAACGCTTCCCAACAGGAAAATGGCGCCAGGCTCGTCGGACAGTGCGAGATATCCCATCCTGTGAATCTCTCGTCATCATTTGAGGAAGACAGTCCCGACATGGACGCATTTTCCCCCGTGGATGGCATGGGTGAAAGCATTCCCCATCGATCTAATGTTATGTATAGCCAGATGGACAAAGACCGCGGTTACGAACCATTGCACGCTAAGATATACAGTGAGTAGATCCCTGGATAGATCTTGTGAATTTGGGATGAATCCCAGCATCTCGAGATAGGGTTGTATTACATCAATGCGTATGGCCATGAGGTACATCCCACGCCGAACCCCGAATCCATCAAGACAATTGCGGCCTCCGAGGCTTTGGTGTATTCCTGTGGCTCGCTCTGGACTAGGTAAACTCGAAGTTCAATTGGTGGTGGTTCTGAATGACACGCGTTCGCAAATAGTATTATCCCCTGCTTAGCCCTTCGCGGAGTGGCGTCTGCAATTGCACGATCTACCCTTTTACGGGCTAAAATCCTTCTATGTGAGCGATGTTACACCTTCGGGATCTATGGCATCTTTCCCCTGATATCAGTCAGTAAATGGAAAGAACGACAGGGAAACAGACGGTTACACCGCCGTTGACTATGTCAAGTAAGTACAGTTACTGCTCCGTTCAAGCACGTGGCCCCTCAATCTCATATTTCCCCAGAGCCATTGCGGGGGTACTGAACTCCGATTACCAAAAGCCATCCTACGGCCTTGGGAATGCAAATACAATGTACCCGATTTCGGCGGTCATTACCCATCTTGTCTGGCTTGAGGGAACGCTTATCAATGTGGACGTGACGGCATTGACAGTAAGTTCCGACTCCATCATTCGCCGTGGTTGCTCTGACGTTTGTTCATCCTACAGGAGTTGGGTGTCAGATCCATCATGGTCAGGGGTAACGTCGAAGGTAATGCGGATCAGGGTCCACGCTATGATGCGGGCGTGGTTAGACACGTGCTTGCACAGATCCTAGCACGATAGCTTTCCTTCACCCTTTGTTCGCTGTTCACGTTAAACGCTATGTCACAGCTGTTTCTCCCGCGATTCTATTTGGGACCATTGGTCAAAGGCTTACTAAACTAACTGGGAAACAAAAGGCCCTTTTGAGTCTCTAGTGTCAAACCCCAAACTCTTTGTTCAGGTACTCACACTCTTTGATCATATCTCGTACTTATGCCGTTGCACTTTCCCTCAGACGGGAGTCGGAGTATGGTGAATTTTTTATTGTCACCCTCACACCCAGGGTTTCTGTCCATCATTACGTCTAGCGAGACCATTTCCCCCAGCTAATTGACAGCCGAAACTGCAGCCCCCGTCTCACCTGATTTTATGTTTCCTGTACTTGTCTTTCCTGCCTCTATCCACCGCGACCGGCTCCGACTGCCTTCGCTTGTTCCCATCAGTCTACATGTTCTCTACTCGTGCGCAACCCAAGCCTAGAAAAGGTCATACAGGCTACTCGAACGATGGTTGCCACACGCGTCGATTGCATTTAGAAGGTGGCATGGTTCTGGACTGCATTCGCGGACCAGCGCCGAGCACAGTTTCTCTTTCAGATCACGTTCCCGGTAGGAGGTCCTTCAAAACGTCAATTACTAATCTGCTCGAGTCTTCGTCCACGCAGAATAATGTGATCCCAAGCATAACATGGACGTTGAGTCTGGGCGAGCTTGAACCATCAACCTTCGGCTAGACACGAGGCCAACACGTGGTTACGCTGCCTAGCTAACCTAAAGCTGGCACCTCACCTCTAGCTTCGCCGACGTTCATGATGACCGCATCATACTTTGCCTTCGATCCCATCTACTGGATTGCTTGTTCGGTTCCCTTGGACATTGTGAAAGCTAGAAGAGCCTTCCGGCCGGTTCAATGATATTCTTATCAGATGGCGGTGATGAATGTGATGAATGCCAGGTCGTCCGAGACACAGTCATGGATTTTTTATTTGCGAGGATCGTGTTTGCCCAAGCCTATGTTGACCCGTGAACAGGGGGAGTCCACCTCTTACAGAGAACCTCTTTAAGAAACGGTTCTTTCGAACGTGCCCTCTGAACGAGATAAACTGGTAACCACAAGCAATCACCCACGTGGACGTTCTCGGATCTCTACGGCCCGCGAACATTTTACATACACTGTCCTAATTTTACGGTTGCTATTTGGAATGTAGAGAGGATACTTTGGAGAGTACTATCTGACCAGAGTTCACGAATCAGAGTTTAGATACTGTACGTACTTGCAAGGTAGTTTACTTGCGCCAAGTGCCCCCGTTAAACCACGCCCACACTCGCCGACGCTTTCTCAACTGCCTCGACACCTCGGGACAAAGATTCGACTTCTGTTCGACTCTTGCCAATTTTGAACGTTGCCTTATGTCAAACCAGGGTATTTATGCTAGCACGCGAGGGTAAGATGAAACTAGGGGGCAGGAGACAACACGAAACATGGGACATGCGCTGCAAGTTCGGAGTTGAGATGTTGAAGGTCGAAGTCTACTTGTAGTAAGTTGTCCAACGCCACTTGTCACTATGGCGTGCTGCAGTGGCTCTTCAAAACACCGCCTCCGACAGTGCGGGCTATTATGCATTATGTGCCGTCATGAGAATGCCCCCCGTTCATTTTACAAACGAGTCATGGGGAACTTCGCTAAAGATACGCCTGGACCCTGTCTTCTTGGATCCCAGCTCCCGTCTCTTTATCAACAAGCCAGGTTTTCATGCTCGCCTTGTCCCATTAGGCTAGACGGTACTGTACTAGCATTCCCATACTAGAGAACGTACCTATGAGTCAGTCGCAGGCTCTATCTTCACACCCAGGTGCGTTTGACAGACCAGAGATACCAATTTCGTCGACGACGCCATGTGGCGCAAGTAGCTCATGAGGTTCATAGACTTCAGTAGGAGGTCTGTGCACGACACCAAGCATGACCCCGAGCTAGCACCGACTGACAGCCATAATCCGCATGCAAGCTACCGCCATACCCCAGATATCGAAAGCGAGAGTGATGAGGAGATGACAACGCATGCGGCATCGGCTGCCAACGGACACTCGACACTCACCCCAAATCGCATCGTCTCATCTGTGAGTCTGTTCGTCTTCAGACCCCCCACTGTGTCTCTCTCATCGTCATCACCATCTCCACTCAACGAGTCACACTGTCTTTCCAATAAATAACAACATAAACACGATGACGTGTCACATCACCGCATGCTTGGGCTGATCACATCCAAGTCCAGGGCGAACCGATCCTGACAGGTCTCGATCGGGCGGGTCCGCGCGTACGATTTCGCTCGCGCGTGCGGATATCAGCAGGGATGGGTCGACGACGCCGGCTTTCTGATGGGCTCTCTTCGGCTGCATCCTCCATCTCTGGTTCGCCTTCGTCTTCGATATCGGTTCCGTTGCGGACACATTACACAGGGAACAATGGTTGGGGTCCGTTGGGGAGTAGAGTGAACCTTTTAGGATCGCAGGCTGGACCCGGGCCGCACCGAGGTGAGCAACCAAACGGTGGGAAGGGGAACACCAACGGGAGCGGGAGTGGGGATGGGGACGGGAATGCTCGGCGGACGCGATGTGTGCGGTCTTTGCAGGTGTTTCTAGACGATGATGTTGATGAGCACACACACCTTATCACGCCCGTGACTCGGCGTTCTTACGTCGGGAGTCGGTATGTGCACGATTGGTATTACGACGATGGGGAGCAGGAACGGCGGTGGAGGGAGCAGCTGGTGGATGAAGCTTTTGGAAAATGGCCAAGAAGGCTGTTCAATAGACATGTAAGTTATCCGTGTTCTCGATCGACCAGCGGTCGTTCATGGTCCTTGCTACCTCAGTGGTGGTGGTGGCGTCTGGAACCCATCTTATGCTGTTTTTGCGAACCAGATGAAGAGCAGGAGTGATACATCTCTGGTCGGACTGCTTTAAAAATGTACCATAGTGTGTCACAATATCTGTATCATAAATCCTCTATATATCATGCTGCGTTATGTTGCACTCTAAGGGCAGCTTGATTAGGTATACTCTTGTTGAAAGATTTAAATGTAAGCAGATCGGGTTAATGCTTAGGGATCATCATGGTAGGGGGAAGGGTTGTGATGGGAGGAAGCAAGCTCGCCGCGGTCTTACGCGCGTTTTGGATCAGAAGCTGGTCCATGACAACGATGGCCGCCATTGCTTCGACGATGGGGACAGCGCGGGGTACCACGCAAGGATCATGACGGCCTCGGGCGGCCAAACTCCCCGCAGTTCCATCATACTGGGCGGTGTTCTGCGCCTGTGAGATGGTGGCCGGAGATTTGAATCCGATCCTGTACGAAGTGATCCTCAGATGACCTGCCTTGTCAGGAAACTGCAAGAATACGCTTACCTGAAGTAAATGTCTTCGCCGTTGGTGATCCCGCCCTGGATTCCTCCGCTCCAGTTGGTGGAGGTACCGAGTTTGCCGTTTTTGAGCACAAAGGGGTCGTTATGCTTACTTCCGGGGACTTGGGTACCTCGGAATCCAGATCCGATTTCAAAGGCTTTGGTGGCGGGGATAGAGAGCATAGCATGGGCCAATTTGGCTTCGAACTTATCGAATACGGGCTCTCCCAAGCCCGATGGGACATTGCGGATAACACAGGTCACTGTACCTCCGATTGAATCTTGGGCTTCCTTGGCACGGACAATGCGCTGACCGATCGAGGAAAGGGCAGTGAAGTAAGATTAGGCAATTGAGAGTGGAATTGGCGCGGTGAACCTACCTTGGTCATCCGTTCCGCTGTTTCGGGGTGAGGGCAACGTGTGGGATGTTTGTCGACCTCTTCACGAGTAATGTTCGCCAGAAGCTGACGGAATTCAGGGGAGAGGGCGTCTTCGGCGTCGTCGTTGTCTTCATCAGCATCAGGGGTCATAGATGGCGGTGCGACATTTGATGGTAGATGAATCTTGCCGACAGACGAGACGAATGCAACTATTTCAATGCCGTAAACCAGTTTCAGGTACTTCTCGGCGATGGCACCGGCGGCAACACGTCCTGTCCGGGTCATCCGGTGAGCAATGCGGACACAGACGACGGAGATCAAATTTACCGATGGTCTCGCGAGCACTGCTGCGCCCACCCCCACTGCTTGCCTTGATGCCGTATTTTTCAAGGTAGGTGTAGTCTGCATGACTGGGGCGCGGGTAGAGGTCCGTCTCAGAATAGTCTTTCGGACGCTGATCCTCGTTTTTGACAAAGAGCCCGATAGGTGTTCCAAGGGTAACCCCATGTTCGATTCCGGATTGGATTTGGACCAGATCCTTTTCATCTCTCTGTCGAAGGAACGTGAGACGAGGATAATGGAGCTATGGTTGGACACTTGCAGGTGTAGTCAGATTGCTCTGGCCTGGTCTTCTTCGACTTAGCTGAACCTGGATGTCCGCAGCGGATAATTCAAGTCCCTGGGGCCTGGTCAGCCGGATGATCGCGGAACGAGGCAATGTCATGAGTCATACCGGAGGACATCCATCAATGATGGCACCGACGGAAGCACAGTGACTTTCACCGTAGGTGGTGACGCGGAAGGTAGATCCGAAGGTCGACATTGCGGAACTATGATAGAAAGTGGTGGAGAGGGATAAGCAGCAGCGATAGAGGCGCTGGGGATACAGCGGACCTTTATAACGGTTGTTTGGTCTCGCCGGTTGGTACCCGGGGCGGCGCAAGGCGGTACTCGACCGAGCTAAAGGCGATCCTGATACGATGCTGACGGCGAGTCAAGCCAGCGAGATTGAGAAATGGCAGTGCCTTTTGATGTCGGTGTCCCCGGTGGTGGTTAGTAGAGGTCTCCCTGATCGATATGTTTGTCGTCGAGCATTATCTCGTGGGAATGGCAATGTTCAGTTCATCCTCGTGCGCAAAGTTGCTGCATTTACTACAACCATCGTGTTAACCGCGACCTACCCACACAAGAACCGGATTCATCGCATCAGCCACTATGTCCGCCAATGGCTCAGTCTCCGGCGCCGTTGCTTCCGGCTCGAGGTCGCGACCACAGGCAAGAAAGAAGCCAAACGACGATGCAGCATACTTCGGACCACCTACCGCGTCCAAAAGGCACGCGGTTGATAGGGCAGAGGGAGAGCCGCGGGTCAAGAGAAAACGCGCAGAACCAAGAAAATTGGACAGGGCTGGCGTCAGCGTAGAGGCGGAAGAAGAAAAATCAAGTGTATGTTTCTCCTCACATGAGACTGCGGCGTTTGCGCGCGTACAGTCGGATTCAAGTCGGGGGGGCTCACCTGGTTGTGTCTAGATCGACTTCAAAGGCTTACCCATTGCTACACTCCATCGATATATCTCCCACTTTAACCTCATACCCCTCATAAACCCCTCGCCGCTCACGTCTGCAGACCCGCCCACTCCTGCATTCCTCCTGGAACCCACACCCCACAGTTCTCGGGCACTTAGCCCTCTCGTCATCCCTACGCCGGCGAACCGGCCACGAAGGGACCCGAAAGACCAGAGTCGGAGGCGTAGCTCCCGCCTCCTGGAAGAGAATGAGACTCGCACACCAATAATGTCTGACGTTGCAGACGTCCAAACATTATTAGCGACCTTGGCTGAGAGACATTTTCAGGACTACGTGGTCAACGAGATCGATACGCTGGCATCCTTCATGGTCAAAACAAAATGGGAATAATGTACTTGATAGACGCGCGCTGGTCGCTGTTCAACGTATCCCGTGTCTCACCTCCATTTCATTCAATGTACTCTCTTCACACTCTGCACTGTTGTGCACCCCCAGTGGATGAAAATCACCGCTTCATCTGACCTACCGTCGAATTGATCCATTGATTCTGAAATTTCCGCCTCGCTTGTTTGCAACCAACCAGTCCTAGCGTTTTTTCCGCACGTCTTTTCCATCAGGCAAGAAAATGGATGCTGACTAAACAACTTCAACGATCTGCGACTCATCCTAGAAAGGCAAATCCGATATTGTGGACCATGATCATGGAGGTAAATGCTAGCCCTTGTCTCCGTACGAGCAGCACTCCCACTGGTTGCAGCTTTTCAGGGATCTACTTTATCTGGCGTGTCGGACTACCGAGTCGCTACGGAAATGCGTTCTGGCCTCCGTGACCGTTCTTGCCCACCGGTCGGGTCAGTTTCTATTATCCTACAGCAGTCTTGTGCAACTCAGTGTGTTCTGCTTCACAGAAGGAACGCGGCGTTTCGGTTCTATGAACGAATCCTATTCGTCCACTTTTAGGCCCTTTGTAGATCGTCTCGCGACTTTTATGAAGTCTGCATTTTTCGTGGCACTAATGAATGCCACCATTGCGGTCATTATCATCTTCCCTCTGGCTGGTGGACCGATCGCGTCAAGCTAGCCTCGTTGTGGGCAGCCTCGGTGATCGCGGTGAAAGTGGCAGGCGCAAAGCGGAAGGCCTTGCCAGTTCAGCACCACTGGCGCGAGCAAGACCACCATCACTGCTTCAACATCAGATCTAGCCAGTCGGTCGGATAATGAGGTCCTCGAGACGTCGTCGAGCTACGCATCCTCCCCTATCCTGTACGATCGTATTTGATTTCGTTAGCCCTCGACCCCACCCTCGCTGCGAAGGGTTTCGAGAACGAGGGATAGGATCATTTCGTTGTTAGACGTGTCGCTTCATCGAACGATCTATCAATTCCGGTTGATGGTTTCGTCTTCTGACCACTACTGGACTATGGATCGTCGATGAATCTTGCATTGGGTTCCATTTTGTCCGCTGCGAATTTCTTTTGAGCGGAATCCTCCAAGGCCAAGCGCCTTTGACACGAACTCGCCCAATCAAGCCTTCTTGGTATTGCTGGTCACCAGATGCAGTTACCTATTTTACGAACGCGCAGCAGAATTAATTCTCGACATCCCAACAATCCGGTATGGTCATCAACAAGCGATTGGGCCCTTTAACTCAAACTACGTGGACTTCTGACCAAAGTGGTTCTCTTCGATGGGGTGATCACCTATGTGAACGTCATCAACAACCTCACATATACTATTTCGATAATCGGCGTTGTTGTAGGCCCCCGCTGCTTTAGGTTTCATTGTTCAACGTGCGGATCTCTTGATGATGCTGTATACGTATGCTTGTCCCCTTATTGTCCAGCCGTTGCTGTACTCGTATCCATAACGATCATGGTTTACGGTCGGCGACCGTACAGCTGGTGGTGGCGCCGGTGATGGCTGATCACACTGCCGATGGTGCGATCGCAGCCAACTCGGGGGAACTGCTGGGAACAAGGCGAGGGTAAACACCGTGCCTTCTCACCATGTATGAACACGAGTACGAACGGTCCCTCAGGGGCAGCATGTCGTCCGCGTGCATGCAGGAGACGTTTGTTGTTCCCCTCGGCGCGGATCCTATTCTGATCGGTTCACCCCTTGTCACCACCCATGTTAGGGCGTACCCTGAGTCGTGAATTTCATTTTTGTTTTATTTTACTTTATTTTTTCTGACAGTGGTTCTTATCGATGTTTTCATTTCCGGATCTCGACAATGTAGACCTATAATTGCCATACGCTCGGTTGATTTAACGTCAACAGCGTTCAACTTGTCATGGTCTTTGAATGCCTGTATACGTAAATTGGTCGTGGTAACAGGCGATAACGAGCCAATGGCCCAAGATCACCAGTTTGATATACCTAGCTCTCCGGGTCTTCTTGTCAGCTTGCATGCCACTTGCTCCAAATGGCGAAACGAGAACACAAAAAAAAGGGTCCAATGACGACGCTATTCCGCGGTACATAACCTACGTGTCAACAGGTTATGAGCCCCGGAATAACACCTGCCACCAGGACGGTTGGATCTCGCGGACCGATCGTCGCCCCTAATCAAGATTACAGGGATGACGCGCAAGACCACTACGCCATATTGCGTAACATCGTCGTTCACAGTCCTTGCCATGTTGCCACTCGGACAATAGGAGGGGTATCGAAACGTCCGCGGTGACCCACTCGGTCGTCCGCCATTTCTGAGAGTCACATGATAAAAGTGCCTAGATGAAGATCAATACGATCGCAGCCACCCGCTGATACCTCCAAACCCGATTGCCTGATCCGACGGCTGTTCGGGACGATCGAGGAACCCATCCCGAGGGGGGAATTGGGAAAATAATAATGACGATAAAAGAGGGCAAGGCGGACAGGGCAGAGCGTGGGTGTGTGTGGCGAAGTATCACCATCTCGCACCTCCATCTCCATCTCATGTACGCCTCCACTCAGCTTCTTCTACTCATATCCAAGCGACCCTATCACGGAGCTAACCCCATTCAAATGCCTCAGACAAAACGGTGACGCATGGTCTAGCGTGATCGGAGAAGGAAAAAAATGGATGGGTGCATGGTTCCTAACCTAGCAATGCGGAAAAGCGGCAATGAACGCGTTCCGCGATCCCACATATATGTAGGTGCTGACAAGTCGGGCAAAGGAAGCCACTGATGGCCGGAGAGGCCCGCGAGCCAGCGTGATCGATTGGTAATAATGAGGTCAGATGAGCATGTTTTATAGCGCGAGGGTCCACCAGGTGCGCAGCTTCCTGGTGGAATTTCGGCGAAAGGCTGATAAGGGGTTCCTACCCGGGCGGATCTGAGATCGCCCCACCCCTGGCAGTGAGTTCGTGCCAAGTAATAGAAGCGCTGCAGCGCATGGAAACATCGAAACACGTCAAAAACATGAGGGGAAAGATTCGATGAAGCAGTCGTGCATACCCTGTTGCATTTAGCATTGCTGCCGCCACCTGTGACAGAGCACCTGTGGGGGCCATACCCTCGGCGCAAAATCATTCAACGCTTGCGGGAGCTTTCGTTCCTCCACGGCAGACAGCATTGCGACCGATCAGGGGGAATTGATGATGGCATGATTGGGGACAGGTCGGCGACGTGTTAAATGCGGCTGTTCGGACGACCTTAGCTGTCCCGCATAATTAGCGACAGATAGCTTCGATTTCCTCAGCATGGGTATGCTGATAGACGCTGTGGTATGAAAACCTACCGCAACCATGCGAATTTTATAAAAATATATAGATTACGGTGCCACTCCAGGAAGCAGGCAAAGAGCGCCATCATTGACACGGTCGACGAAACATTCCCTGGATCCTAAATGGCCCCGTAGGCCCTGACTAAGCATCTCAAGGCGAGAGATCAGTGAAACACAGCACTCTGTAATTAACAGCGCTGCTGCGGTTTGCCAATTTGTCCGAGGCCACAGACCGGCACCGAGATAAAGGGGTGCGAGGCGATTGTTTGGTCTACATATAAATGCGACGCAGCTGTTTCACGGCTGGGACACGTTCGAGGCCACCATTGCGTAAAGAAAATGGACCTCCGCGTCAATCCATCAAATGGATAACTTACCTATCCGAGAAAGGAAAGGTCGGAATGCAACCCCGCAGTTTGAGGGGCCTCGCTGGGTCGATCCGATTCCGAAGCACCGGTGCACCAGTGGTGATGGCACCGAACATGTGGGTTCATTCTAGAAGCGGAGATTCGCGTCCCGACACCCTGCACTGGGTGCACACACAGCAACACTGAACACGTGTGATCAAATCAAGTCAACCTGTGGGAGCTTACGAGTGTAGCTTCTCAGGGGCGTTCCTTCGGTCTCTCAGGCGGCTGAAGTGTCGCATGCGAGGTGCGGTCTGCTGAGGAATAGCACCGGCCCTAAAGCGAAAACACGCGCGAAGCAGTCATTGACTTCTATTGACGACAGATCATAGGGTGGGTCATGAAACAGGGGAGTCTGAATCAGAAGTTGGTCTCTTTTCCAAAATACCATCCACGATACCAAATTCGAGGGCTTCTCGCGCTTTACACAGCGTGAACGTGGCGATAAATAGCGTGTATGTGTCAAACCTTACCTGTCATGAAGTAATCGCGTTCTAGCGCCTTCTCTGAGAACAAACTTCAATTCAGAGCAAACTCCAAGCGGACGGCAGCCGTACCAAAACGTTCCAACCCTGATGCCTCACTTTCTCCTTCTTTGGCGCAATGCCGCTGATATATGTCTGTTAGTAATTGGCGCACGCGAAGGATTTCCCTAGCATGGATGGCTATATCGGAAGCCTGCCCGGAAGCCCCTCCAGATGGTTCTAGAGGCTGAAAATGAATTTAATGGGATGGCAGTACCAAGTCCTGACTTACGATGAATCATAATGCTTGCGTTTGGAAGACAGTGACGTTTCCCCTTTTCACCTGCTGGACACTCAATCGTGATCAAGAACCTTTAGCTTGAGGGACGGACCTGCAGCGAGCAGCAAGGAACCCATGGAACACGCCTGTCCAACGCAATAAGTATGTATGGGTGATGAAACGTACTGGCAATGAACGGAATGAATCATTTTCCTTTCTCAATACCTTGGATCATGAAACAAACCTGCATCTGTAATGCGTCAATTCAAATCCTTCAGAAGAAAACCTTCACGTTTACAGTGTCATAAATGGCCAAGCCTGCGGTCACACTACCACCCGGAGAATTGATGTAGAAGTGAATTGGTTTCGACGTTTCTTCGGCTTCGAGAAAGAGTAGCTGGGCTACGATCAACGCCGAGTCCGTGTCTCTGATCTGGGGGTTCCATTCGATGGTTGACATTAGCCCACGAGCATCACAATGAGTTAACCTCACGGGTCCATATAGCATGATCACTCGTTCACGCAGAAGTCGAGAAAATATGTCATATGATCGCTCGCCACGGCCCTAAGTGTGCAGTGTCAAAGTATGAGGTGAAAGCTGCTATTTGCGCTCACAGTCTGCTCAATCACAATGGGCACGAGGTTCGCTAACGGGGGATTCCAGGAGGTGGCAAGAGGATGAAAACGGCGACTCGATTGCCTTGCCCAAGGAAGCGACTGCCTGCTGGCTGTTCTCCACGCGCTCCTGAACATTCTGGGGTTGACGGTAGGGAAAGACAGGTGTGGTGCTGCCCCGCTGCAAAGATGCTTATTAACCACGTGATTTGGTACGCGCAGAAAGTTTGTGGCGCGGCTGGCGCGCCTCTGTTCGAGGACACGCTACACGACACAGCTGGCTGTTGGTGCATACAACGTGTACGAGGTTTGCCGTGCACGGTCTAACGTCGCGAGCTCACATATTCGACGGGTTTCAGACTACCCTGCTGACGCTGAGCGCGATGGACGCGCACCACAGGTCTAGGGAGGCGCCAATGGATTTTCAATTTACGTCTCGCCCTTCTAGCGGTACAAAGCCAGTCTGGGCAGCATCTCCTGACGAGCCAAACACGCATCGAAAACGTACGTTTCCGTGTCCCTCATGCATGTGTGTGCAACCCAAGCAATTGCTGCCCAGGCCATTTCAATGACCTAAACCCCGCATCCCCGGCCTTCCCCGCGTCTCCCTTCACTCCTATGTTTGGTGAAAACCGTGATGTTCCATTCATCTTCCAAAGCCCTCCACCACAAACGAATCCCCCATATCCGTGGGTACCACCACCAAACTTCTCTCCCCAAAAAGCGTTCCCTCAGCCTCCTGCTCCGGAGCTCCACGATGTGGACATGTCTGACCTGAGTCCTCCGAAGACGGAGGAATGTGAAAAGGAAAACGGTCGTGCTGTGGCGACGGGTGGTTTGAGAAGGGTATTCAAGCTACGCCAGAAGGAACGCGCCAGGGCTTGTTCCACAAGGAATGGCGAAGATCTGGAGCAAACAACCGAAGACGACAGTGAAGACGGCAGAATTGCCACACCCCTGACACAGAATACGTCAAATCACTACACGCTCAACATGCCCTCTACGCCAGCTCCTCAATCTGACACCCCATATGTGTTGCTTGGGTGAGTTCCTCTATTTATATGTACAGTCTGATGGGATCTGACGGGGTATAGTTATCTCCAATTCTTCTTCAACCTGGCCCTTGTGCTTGTCTTCATGTACTTGCTTGTGCAATTCATTCTGACAGTTCAACGTGATGTTGAACATCGAATCTCGGAATATTCCATGGGTATGTTCTTGTATCAACAGCTGCGGTCGAGCACTGCTTATTGGGGACAACATCAGATATCGTACAGGAGATCGGGGTTTGCGCCGCTCAATACAAGAACAACTACTGCGAGACTAACCAAATCCCCGCGATGACACATCAATGCGCTGCTTGGGAAACCTGCATGAATCGCGATCCAACCACAGTTGGCAGAGCTCGTATTGGTGCTGAGCTCATTGCCGAAGTCGTAAATGGTTTCGTTGAACCTATCAGCTGGAAGACGCTAGTAAGTGCTTTACTGTGATGAATGTTCTCACAGCTCTACAGGACTGAATTGTCGGACGGCCCATAGGTGTTCTCTTTGACGTCACTCTCCTTTCTGACACTGTTTGTCAACACGCTGCTATCGTTATACCGGTCACGTCATCAGCCAGCATCCTCGCCAACGCCGTATCCCGTCGCACCGGTTCCATCCTTTCATCAGTCTTATCTCCCATTACACCCCAATTTAGGGGTGTATCAGAAGGGTAAGGTGGATGACTCCCCGGAAGTGGCACCTCGCCGAAGGCGGTTGGAAGGCGGGCAGGCAATTAAAGTGAAATGACGTGCCCTACTTGCACATATAGCCACTCGGATCACATGGACAGCCCTATAGAAGCCTATTAACCAGGTCTTTTGTTGAACTTTGGTCCGGCCGCATCAAACCATCTCGCTCTCTGGGGAATTAATCAATGTCCGAAATATAGTATTACCTTGCAGAGTGAAGGTCTGTTGCCCTGGAACTTAATGGTTAAGACTGCGCCTTTCATGTTCATGCTTGCCTGGTCCGTCATTTATGGTTTCCGCTGGTATTAGGATGGCCACGTCCAGCCAAGCGGTCACTCCGTGCTCGGCGGGGCGGTATTCATGAGATATGCTTTATATGAGTCGGTGACTCTGCGGCGCGATTATCTGGCATCGAGTCATTGGTGGCAAAACTTGAGTTGGCGCGCATCAGCACCGAGATGAAGTGGCGGAGAGAGTTTGGGGACTCTACAGCGCTTGGCTTGCAACATATATTGCTGTCATGAATGACTGATCAAACACGTTGACTGTCAAAAACCGTCCCAACTGCTGCTAGGCATGTCGCACCGTCAGATGAGTCTCCTGTGGCTGGCGCACTCAAAATGACATCCCTTGTCAGCCTCTGTCACTTTTGACGTTCCACATGGCAGCCGATAAGGCACAGCGACGAAGCCGAAAATGACAGCTTTAAGTAAAAGGGACCGCCCTGCCAGGACCTGCCAAAGTGATGGTACTGCGGACAGCTCGATTATGACGGTGAGATGATGTGCTGTCCAAAAAGTTCGAGTTGATGATCGGGCTTTCACTTTGCTCAAACGCAATCCGAATTGAGATCCGGAGCAGGATGCTGGGTGGGACTTGAGGGCGGATCTCGCCGAAAGGATACGTTCGAGCGGCGTTAGGGTCGGAACGGCCACTCAAGATGATGCCAACTGGCGTTTCAGTTTCCGTAGTCCTGAATGATGTCTACTGCGATGTAACTTGGGCGTGCATGCGTTCGTGATGTAACAAACCATCGCAGGCTCCGTTGGTGTGACTCACAATTAACCCCACCAGGAACAACTCCCCTTCGCCACTTGTCACGCCTGACGCTCTGATCCATCTTTTCTGTCACGAGGCGCGGCGTCTGGCAAGGCACCCCGGAGGGACAGACAGAAATCCAGAGTCTGTAACAAAACAATCGGATCTTTCTATAATCGCGGGACCGTCATATCAGTGGACTTGCCGAGGTCCTTGGACACCTCACTTTCCATTCGGTATTATGGAGCTCCATCGATCCCGTGCCATGTGGGCCGCTAGTTTCCGCTCCATCATATGCTGGCTCTGGGGGGAAAGAAGCAGCGCCGCAAAGTCCGGGATATGATGCCGAGTTACCATCTTGAAGCA
Organism: Neoboletus magnificus; assembly: GCA_003316145.1. Lineage (NCBI taxonomy): Eukaryota > Fungi > Basidiomycota > Agaricomycetes > Boletales > Boletaceae > Neoboletus > Neoboletus magnificus. The sequence continues at coordinate 23,112 of QFEI01000044.1, read as the reverse complement.
CAGGGAGCAGAACGAGACGTTTCTGGTCGGATAATCTCGACAGCTCCCATATGGCACCGTCATTTCCCATGGACTTGTGCAAAAGGCTTTATTTTTCCTGATTGAGCAGTTCCATGAGCTCGTTCCCAGATCCACGTTCCGTGAGATGCGGCGATAGCCACGGTGTGTTACCAAATATATAGTCCCATCATCCACGGCTGCGTTTCACAGAACGTATAGTCGAAAAACGTGATATTGGGTAGCAAACGAAGAACAGGGACGTAATCGAATGATCTTCAGATGCAATGGAGCAGCAGAACGGCGACAGAATGGATACGGCAGAGTCTCGACGGACCTCCACTCGCTAGTGCTACTTCGCAGTTTTCGAAGTTTGTGCTGCAGCGTCGGCGGCAGCCTTCTGCTCCTCATTTTTCTGGAGAGAGAGCCACGTCAGTCCTATCGTGTTCATGTCAATCGTAATCACGAGGCTAGCCGTGCCTTCTGCTTTGCGCGTAGAATCTCAGCATCACTGTACGAAAACGGCCAGGTGAGAGAGAAGAAAGGGAATAGCTATATCCTCTTATGCTTACGCCTCCTTACGTTTGGCTAGACTGGTGTTGCTTTCCTTTGGCTTCGATTTGTTCGTCGCTGCATGTTTCTTGGCCGCGCGTGCGCGGTCCATGTCTCGCTGGTTTCCTCCTGATCTATCATATCAGCACAGGAATTCTGACGACAGTGCTCAGTAAAGACCTACGGGTCATGGCTGGTATAGGAGGAGTTGATGATTACAGTCAGATTCGATGATGGCTTGCTGGCGGGCACGACCTTGGGCATCGAGTATAAACAGGAGCAAACAAACAGCATTCAGTGACCCAGTATTTCTGGAACACTGAGGAAACCGGTCGAAGGACTCGTGCGAAGAGATCCCGAGCACTAAGAGATCTCGGCGTGGATTTAGAATCCTTCCTCAATGTCTCGTAGTTTTTCTGTCCACAGATCTTCCCACCCCCGCTGTCAGCTTTCACGGCCTCACTTCACCGGCTATTCAAGTACGCTGTCTCGGACTTGCTCGGAGGACGCTTTTTTAGTGGCTTTGATCGTTCGCATAGGAGAGGCACATCCGGAACAACTTTCACTGACAGGTGGTGCCGGGTGATTGATTTCCTTGAGCCCAGGGACTACAATTTACCGCGGCGGGCTCGGTGTTTTTGTCGCTGTCTCTTTCGGCTCGCTAGTGCGTCGTTCTTCGCGGCACTGTCAGTGGCTTGACAAACGATTGATTGTGTTGCTCCATACAGCAATATTTGTGTACCCTTCAGTACGCGGGGGCGTTTGATCGATCGTCCGCAGCAAATATAATTTTGAGCCGCACGTCGTTAGATAATGTTATCAATTATCGAGGACGGTTTCTATGAAGAGTCGAGGACGACGCCCTTCGATCGCTAACCTACACCAAGGCCTGAAATTTTGTGTTCTTTTTGTTCAGCGTTGCACAGGAACGGCCCTTGATCTCCCCTTTTCGATGTCACTCGTCTAATCACAGCCCTCACATGGCTTAGGGAAAGTCGTCAGGTGATAACGTTACAATCTTTCTTCGCAGATTCGGAGAAGCGGCCTCTACGCAACGTGGGCATCTGTCATGGATACAGCGTTTCCCGCGGAGTTCGCTGTCTACTAATATTACCGTTGACCTGCTCGGGTGCAGTGACCCTAAGCTGCGCCGTATCCCCATACTACACTGTGGAAGTCAATCTCCGGCCTGCGACAAACAGGTACTAAGCGATGTGCTGTGCGGTAATTTTTGTACACTGCGCCTGAATCTTTGCTGATTGCCATGATCCCAATTGGCTGTAAAACACTTTCAACTTTTGCGCCTCCTAAATGTCCCCACAATTCCCCACGTCATTTTACGACTTCCGCAGGGAGAATCCTGAACAGAGTATGCATTTATCATGTCAGAAAAGTGCGGCGGGGCCCCTTAATTTCCTTTTGTTTTTAGCTGCCGTCTTCCAATCGCAACTCCTTGTGGCCTGCGGTGGAGTCGTCAAGCAATAACGTTAACATACCGTCTTGTAGATGGAGCTTGCCACATGGCGTATCAGGGCGTATCACTTCCAATTTTAGCAACGATGCTGTCACATCCGACATCCTCCGATTCAGAGGTGGCGCGGCCTGGGTTTGACGTCGGGCCGGATAAACCTGACGATCCCTTCGCGAACGTGCTGAATTAGACAACTGTGCGGCTGAAGCTGCTCCGCATGGGGGATCATTAATCTGTACTTACCGGTAGGGTTATCGATGGCAGGTGATGCTAGGCGAACGGCAATGGAGTGATGGTGATTCAGCAGCTTGGCGCCCAATCTGTCACCGGAAGCTCCCAGACGACTTTGCATCGCACCGACTGGAGCGGAACAGCCTGTTCTGCTGGCAATCGTGATGCATTCATTCATTTGACCACCCCTACCACCGCATCGAGATTCAAAGTGGGCGCTGTGCTTGCAACGAAGCCAGCAGACGCGGCTGATTTTATCGGGTCAAACTGGAACATACAAGTCTTAATTAGGCTCGGCCAGTGCCCCGTTGTTAAGCGTCTCGGAGCAAAAAATGGAAGCTGTGAAGGGTGTGCTTACTTAATTGTATAACTGCACCCAGGCCAGTTTAGGCGAACTCTGTTGACACCACCATCCCACCCGTCCAGGGCTCCGACACGGTACGGGGATCTGCAAGAGTGTAATGGAAGGTGAACCCTATTCGGGATCAACTTTGTGAGTCACTGCTGGCAGGTGATAGAGAGGGTTTAAAGGCATGTCTCGGCCACAGGGCGAGACAGAGGACAATGAATGCCACACACGGTTGCCATTCCTTGTAGAACAAGAAGGCATGCCGTACCGCAATATTCTATCAAAATGGATGTTATGATTTAATCGCGACACAGGGATGGCAGGTAAAGTCCGCGTGTGGCTCCACTTGGTTTGTTGTCTTGTCGTCGGTGTAGCGGAGTCCGAAAAAAGATTCATTCAACGGAACGCCAAACTACAAGTTCGTGATGAAAAGGACAGGCATCTACAAATTTAGCCGACTCATTGAACTACTCAGGGAATGCATCCAGTTTGGAATAGTGGATTTTGAGCGTCACAGCCAATCAGTCATTGCAGAAAAGTCCGGCGGGCACCCTTTAATTTCCTTTTTTTTGCCAGCATCCTCCAGTCACAACCTGCGGTAGGGCGATAACGTTACAGACTGTCTTGTAGAGGCAGGGGATGCGTAACACGTTAAAGCAGGGCTGATGCGCGGGATTCACGGAACAACAGGTGGGCTGGTAAGATGTCAGCACCACGTACATATTTGCATTCTGATAGGGTAATTCATTCTGATCATGGGTCGACAGCTGGCCAAGACAGGGATAACACGCGTGCCTGGGTATTTACCCAACGGCAATTTAGTACGATCAGTTACCCAATGTGGAATAAGCGGACCCTGGAAACAGCTCATGCAATCGCGAGAAAAGATGGCCTAGACTGAGATATTTGATCAAAGGGAAGCTTGAAACCGGTAGTTCGGTAGCCGCTCGATTGTCAGGAGGCGAAGGTATCGCCTCCGAGATCTCTCCCTTGCCAGCAGCCCATGCTGTAATGGTTCCGAACGGGTCGCTCGGCAATGAACGCATTAGGACATGGTGCTGCGATAATTGGAACACCGCGAGTGTGAGGTGGGAGACCCTTGACCAGATTGTGAAGTTGTATGTACATAACGCCCCAGCCTCAGGGCCGAAAGGAGCCATGGTGGCTACGAGTGGCAATGAAACTGAAGCTATGACTCACGGGGCTTCCTGTGATGATCCACAAAAGAGATTCTAGATGAGGGAGCAAGGTGGCGGGCGGGCGTGGACAGGAGGTGAAAAGGGTGTACTTGGCGGTGCTGAAAAAGGGGTTGGCCGTTAAGCTCTTTAACTCACGGCCTGCCACGATTGGATAAGCTTCCACGGGACTCCACATGTACGCGCGGACATGTTGTGGCCGCTGAAAACAGCAGTAGCCACGACGGACAACGGCAACGTGGCCGTAAATAGACAGAGCAGGCACGCGGCTATTTGGAGACGAGAAGGATGTCATATATCGGTATTATTCAAATCAGACGTTCAACGCGAGATCAGTCTGCACAAGCAATCTCAGATCTGTCACCCGGCTGCTTGATCGTCTTTGATCGTGCGACTGGGGTGCAAAGGGCCCTGATCTCCCCTCTCCCGCAGCATTTTCATATATATATCACCAACCTCCTCCATTTGACAGCTTTCCCCCCCCTCCTCGTCACCTCCACAAGTGCGCTCCCGTCGTCCTCCCATCACGGCGACCGCACCTCCACCCATGTCCCACCGACACGTACCCCGCTCACAGCCCGACCGGGACGTCCGCATGCACGAGCCCTCTCACCCTCACCCCCACGCCCTCATCACCCATCCCCCCCATTCCGCTCCCGTGCACCCGCCCCATCTCAACGGGAGCTCCGCCGCCCTCCCCTCAACTCCCGGCGGCCTCTCGAACGGCTCCAATCACGCCCACCCTCCTGCCAATCAGATCGTTTCCCCCGTCGTTGTGCCCAACGCGCCACCGCCAAACGGCGTGGCTCCCGCTTCCTCCAGCGTAATTCATAAGCTCGCTGTCGCCAATGAACAAACGTGGCTTCTCATTGGTACGTCAAACTTCATTTTCTCTGGCATTACATAGAGACCTAAAATCGTATGTATTTCCCAGGCCGCGTTGCTGAACAGATGGGTGATCTTGAACACGCCATCACAGCATATGAAAACGCCCTACGGCACAATCCGATATCCCTGTCAGGGCTTACCCAAGTTGCGGGAATCGCACGGATCAAAGAAAACTATCCAAAGGTAGGCTAAGCGTTTCTGCCAATCCCGTTTTAAAACCCGAGGATGTCCGTCGCGGAGGCCGCCGTGACATCGCCTTGTTCCATTTTTTTGGTTCAGGTTCTCGAGATCTCGATCTCGATCCTCACGTGCTCATTTGCTGATGTCACTACCCTTCCTGTTTAGGCAATCGAATACTTCCAGCGCGTGCTTCAACTCCAAGAAGACAACGGCGAAGTTTGGAGTGCACTCGGTAACACCCCTTCTGTACTGTCTCATTACCACGATGCTTATCCCATCCCCGCTTTAGGTCATTGCTACCTCATGCAGGACGATCTCCAAAAGGCATACTCCGCCTATCAACAAGCGCTGTATTTGTTACCAAATCCCAAGGTTTGACACCTGTTACTGACTACGCGTCAACATGTAACATACGTTGCTGTGCAGGAGGATCCCAAACTCTGGTATGGCATCGGAATACTCTACGACCGCTATGGCTCCTTGGATCATGCCGAAGAAGCCTTCGCGTCTGTCCTCAAGATGGACAAAGGTTGGTGTTTATTTCTATCCGCTTTAGCACTTTTATGTACTCATTTAGCAGAACTAGATTTCGACAAGGCAAACGAAATTCTTTTCCGCCTTGGCATCATCTACAAACAACAAGGCAAATATGAAGAATCCCTTTCCTGTTTCGACCGCATTCTCCGGAATCCCCCCAGTCCCCTCGCCCATGCTGATATCTGGTTCCAGATCGGCCATGTTTACGAACAACAAAAAGACGTAAGTCCGAACTTCGTTTCACCAGGCGATGGATACCGATCCCCATCCAGCATGCCCGCGCTAAAGACGCATATGAACGTGTCGTCGTTGACAATCCTGGACATGCCAAAGTCCTGCAGCAACTTGGTTGGCTGTATCACCAGGACGGTTCATCCTTCCAGAATCAGGAGCTTGCCATACAATATCTCACCAAGAGTCTCGAAGCTGGTAAGTTGTCATTTCCGCGTCATGGCTTCCGCTCATTGTTCTTTATAGACCCATCTGATGCCCAAAGCTGGTATCTCCTCGGTCGTGCCTACATGGCTGGTCAAAAGTATAACAAGGCATACGAAGCGTACCAACAGGCTGTCTATCGGGACGGACGCAACCCAACATTCTGGTGCTCCATCGGAGTACTGTACTTCCAGATCAATCAGTTCCGCGATGCTCTGGACGCATATTCGCGCGCCATCAGAATCAACCCTTACATCTCCGAGGTTTGGTTCGATCTTGGCAGTCTCTACGAGAGCTGCAACAATCAGATCTCGGACGCCATTGACGCCTACGCGCGGGCTAGCGAGCTTGATCCTGGCAACCACGTGATATCACAGCGCCTGCAGTTGTTGAAGACTGCGCAAGCAACAGGAGGACAGCTACCTGCCGCACCTGGGCCCCAGGATGTACATCCGACCGCTTATGCAAGTGCCGTCGTACCCCCTCCCGGTCTTACTGGCCCTCCTCTCCTCCTGCAGTCGACATCAACATCGGGCGCTTCGCGTCCTTTGTTCAGATCAGATTCCCGTGGGCCGTCAAATGGAGACAATGTTCATTTACCACCACCCCCTGCTCCAGTTGGGGGACGATCCTCACCTGGGCCATTCAGAGGAGGTCCCCCGCCACCCGTCGTTCTTGATGAGTCGCGCCATATACCCTCCCACACGCCTTTGGCTCCGATGGATGTTGACCGCCCACCTCATCATCGCGACTTTTCTGGACCTCGCGAGGCGCCGACCCGTGGTCCTGCTGGCCACCAGAACTTGTTGTTGCACCATCCCGTCCCGCAACCCCAGGTTCCGACTGAAGAACCGCGTGCTTCCGTTGCCCATGCTGCGACCGGACA
>QFEI01000044.1:0-16363 GCA_003316145.1 Neoboletus magnificus | reverse complement strand
TGCGACGACCGGACATAGCCAGGAATATTTCAACCGTCCCATTCGTGCACCGTCCACATCTACTTCACCTCCACCCCCACTGCGTGCCCGCTCGCCTGGACCTGGGTTCCAGACGTATCCTCCTTCAAGTCGTCCACCAGTCGGTCCTGCTGTTCCTAACGCCCCGCGGTCTCCTTATCCACGCGAGCCCTTGCGCCAAGGCGAGCGTGATATGCCATGGGAGCGTCGTGGACCACCGCCAGAACACCATCGTGATTGGGAACGGGGACGGCCAGAATACTCTGGTCACCATTCACAGCAACCATACTACGCATCGCGTTCCCCTGGGCCTCACCACCGGGTCGCGAGCCCATTAGAGACTTCCCCGCGTTCTGCTCACCCCACCGTCCACCATTCTCGCGCGTTTTGGGAGTCGAAGCCGCCTAGCGGTCCTCCTCACCCTCGCTCTCCTCCACCAGGGCCTCCGGCGCCACCTGAGGGTGGGCATTGGCGATACGACCCGGCGCGATTTGACGCGCGCGAGACCCCAAGACAAACTGACGCAGCAGCAGACCAACGACGACAATCAGTTGCGATGGCCACATCGTCAGAGGGTGTTCCGCGTGTTCCTCTTCACTCGGGCAGCACCAGCAGCATGCGCATGTCTGAATCCCCCAACTCGACGCCTGCTCCTGACGGGAAGGATCGGAGGAGGAAACAAACCAAGGAAAAGGATTCGGACACACAAAGTGTGTCGGGATCGAACCCAGGGGACCTTCCGAAGAAGGAACGCAAGAGGCGTCAGCGTCGCACAAAGGAGGAGCAGCCTGCGAACTTGTCGGGTTCGTTCAAAGTTGGTTCATTCTCTGCGAAGGAAACACAAGATACGTCGAGCTCGAATGGTTCTGGCAGCCGTTCTCTACAACCTTCTCCGACCACTGTTACTCCCCGCCCCCCTTCGCGTGTAGTGGATGAAGACTATGATGAGGGCGTTGCGGATGCACTCGTCGTCCTGTCGCAGTCTCACAGTGCGCCAATGCACTCACCTACGTTGTCGAACGGTAGCAGGCACACAGCGACATCCCCACGACCGGTGATCTCGCATCGTGGGTCAGTTTCCACGTCTGGTAGTCGCCCTTCTCCTCCTGGCGGAACTTCTCTCAAACGTCCACTGAGTCCTGGGGTAGATGAGTTGGACAATAAGCGCACGCGAGTGGATCCTACAAAGCGTGGGCCACCGTCTCCTGCAGAGCGACACACCCCCATTCCCTCCTCGCGACCCTCGCCAATTCCATTCCGGAGGCAACCTGCCTCCCACTCTCCCGAGTCTCGTCAGCACACTGACGTTGGACATCCATATCCCCCCAGCCCGCCTCCCATTTCGGTATCTCTGCCTCCTCACCCGCGTCCGATCGGCTCTGGCCATAGTTCTCACACCAGCGCGTCGGCGCCCATTGCGCTGCCTCCCATTGCGACATTATCTCCTGCGTCCACTGCACCTTCACCCACGGATGACCGAATGGCAATTGATCGACGCTCGCCATCTCCCCCGTCGAGGGGCAAGTTGTCTGACGTGATGAATCCAGCTGCGGGGTCTCCGACGGCCCGACCCATCGCATCACCACCACGTTTGCACGATAAGAAGGACCCCTCGCCTGCCTAATCTCGTTCTGTTGTCTCTTGTTGATATGACTGCGGGCACCTAGCGTTCCTGTATGTGACGAAAACATTATGAAGTATTGTCCATTTGCACAGACCCAAACCAGTTATGTATTACCGCACATGTACATGTAGGCTCGTTTGCATTTGACTTTATAGAATCAATTTCCTATTCCCGCCCAAGTGATTTTTGAAAATGTTTCGGACTCGGAGTACCGGGTCAGCTGTGAGGCACACGGCCCGTTTCACTTGTCATTTCTTTTTACACCAACCAGTACATACTTGGCACGCCGGATTTTTCGGTCGTGCACGCATCACACATCTCATCTCCATCCGGGCACAGCTCCACTTTTTCGCACACACACACATCCCTTGCGTTTTTCTGCATTTCTTTTTTCCTTCAATTCGAGTATAACGCTCGGCAGACCAAGTACATATCACGGTATTCTCAACCAAGCAAAGTATGTTGACGAAACTCTTTTTTTCCCTTGAAGATTCCAGCAGACATTTCTTGATGTGTTCTGTCCTGTGATGACGTCCCTTGAGCAAGCTTCTGTCGGGCATGCGTTGGATCGGGTGTCGTCTTGGACTGGTGATGGAGATGGGGACGTAGTTGAAATCCGGGGTGAGCCGGAGACAAAGGAGGCAGAGGAGGTGAGTATTGGGCCGGCTGTGACGACGGCCGAGGAAGAGGATGTGGAAGAGGCAAGGCAAGAAGTGGGCGTCATCGTTGTAGTAGGTGATGAACAGGGTCGACAACGTCTCGAACATGGGAATGGGAGCGAGAACGAAGACGGGAACGCGAACGGAAATGGGAACGATGATGGCAAGGACGAGGGAGAGGACGAGAGTGACCATCGTAATCACGTTGGGCCCGGTGGTGGTACGGGTGGCGTGGGCTCTTCCTCAAAGTCTGTTGCGTCTCGGCGGTCGCGTGGCATGTCACTACGTCAAGGTTCCGTTTCTCGTACGCGGTCGGGGTCGCATTCGCATTCAAACTCGAATTCACTTTCGTTTTCGCGTTCGCAATCGCAATCGCGGTCGTCGGTCAGGGAGGGATTGGAGATGAGGGAGTCGTCTGTGGCGACATCGTGGACGCAGGCGGATGTGGAGGGGTTGGGATCGGGAGAACGACCGAGCGGGGAGGCATGCTGTCGATCGAGCGCGGACCAACTGGAACGGAAGGGGAGTGTCACCGAAGTGGAGGTGGGGGAGATGAGGACACCGAGGGTAGGTGCCGAGGTGGTGTCGCTTTCGTGCCTGCACGCGGGCATGGATGTGGGGGACGGAAGTGAGGAGGGGGGTGGGCATGTCTCGAGGAAGGAGGAGGTACTTGTGGTGCAGGAGGAGGATATAGGGGAGGAATGGCATCCCTCGCAACATAATGGCAAAGCGCGGTCACAGGACCAGGAGGAGGGCGAGAAGGGGGATGTAGATGTGGGTTTTGCGCACGCGCTGGAGAGCATACATGGTGACGACCAGTCCTTGGAGATGAACGAGAGGGAGCGGGAACGGACGTTTGGGTCGTCTGGGCGCAACACACGACATTTGCGCCTCGAATTCAAACGGCCATCGCCGCAACCCTGGGACGAGACTGATCCGCCGACGGACAACAACGAGGCATATACGTCGGACTATTACTCGACGCTCAACTCGAAGCAGTTTGGGACATTGCAAAAGAAGTATGTCTGTTTGGATGCCGTTGGCGTTTCGCTCCTGATGTTGGATGTGATTTATTTATTTTTCTTTCGTAGTCGTCGACGTCCGCTGATTCCACATTCGACGTATTACTTTGGACCACCGCCGCCTGACTCGGCGTATGGCACTTCTCCAGTCGGTCAGCTAGGTGTCCATCATCCACGCGAAATAGTTCGCATCGAGCGGGATTATGTGGGCGGGGAACTGATTCAGTTTTCCCCTGTATTTCCTCTCGAACTGGAGGGACGGGTAGGTTGCTGCTAGGCTCACATATGCAGGATTAGCCGTTCATATTTCATTGTCATTGGCAGATCACACCGACTCAGTTTCACCAAACGATCAATGACATCAATGAGATCTTGATATCGGCTCATGGCATACAGCATGCTTTTGTGGACAACCTTTTGGCCGTGATCACCCTCCAGTTATCGACTCTGGTCATAACGTCGCATTACACAAAGGTGAGTGATTGAGTGCGATGAGTGACGAGATATCATCTGAGATAGGAAATACCTTTGCAGGAAATGCAGCGGTTGAAACGAAAGATCGAGGAGATGAACACCCAGCTGTACAACCCTGTTGGGCTGCATATTCTCTGGCCGCAGAAGGTTGCTTTTCTGTTTGTGAGTGGCTGTTTCCTGTGATGAAAGACGCCACTGACGATGATTCGCGCAGTTGGAGATTGAATACTATGTAAGTCTTTTTCCATCAGTGATGGATGTTTTTGCGACGCAACGTGACTTTTTTTGTAGTGATACCAAATCCTAACACCTCGGACAGAACGTAATTGTCTACCCGCGGAATGATGACCTGGTATATAAGGGGATTCGTTTTTCCCTCGCTAGGCTGTTCCTAGGCCACTCTCGCTTCTTTTGCTTTTTAAATATATTAATCCAATGTATTGTGGTCTACTCTACTGAAATTTGGCGTGGGTCATAATCTGGCAAATGAAATGGGGTTGGCGTAGATAGGAGAACAGTGAGACAAGTACGTTCCGGGTCCATCGGGTGCGACCGAGTTTAGGAGTGCCATTCGGACGGACGCGGTGAAGGATGCGATAACCTCGCGACGCGTCCAATCAGGAATCAGGACGAGTCAGGACTGCCAGCGATGATTCGGGTCCGGGGGGTGGTTAGTACACCGAGAGTAATGGCGGTGAGGGTGGGGTTATCTCAGGGCTGCGGGATTAGTGGGCTGATGGTAGCCAAGTGCTGGCGATTAACGGGGGGGTTGTGAACCCGACGGGTTCGGCGAGTTAACAATGTGGCGGCAGACATGCCGGAAGACATACGCAGGGCCATTGGCCGAGGAGAATAATAAATAAATAAATAACATGACAAGTGGTCAGCTTTGTCAGCGCTGGGACAGTCTAAGACCCAAGTGTGAACGACGTGGACGATCGTATTATCTTGAACACGGTCAGGAGTCGACCATGAACTACGCCTCTCTCAACTCCCTCTGGGACATCTCTCAGCCCCCCTCCCAGTTCTCCAACTCGCCCGACGACGACTTCCTTGCCTTTCTCCACAAACAGTTCCCCCCCGCTGACTCCACTGACCCCAACGATCACACCGTCAACCCCCAGAGCGTACAAGACCGTCGACAGAGCTCCCCTTCCGACGATAGCAGCCCCAGCCCACCCAGTAACACTGATGCTGTCTCCAGGCGTCAGTCCCTCCACATTCGCGCCAACGATACCGAAGACGCCCCTTTGAAGCGCAAAGCCAGCAGCGACGATATGGAACCCGGCCCAAGTTCAAAGAACCAACACACTGGTTCGTCGCACCCTCTTCCGATCTCTACTTCCTCACCCCCATCGTCAGCCGACGACTCAAATTCCGCTAAAAAGCCGCTACCGTCGAGACGTAGATCGACCGGTAACCCTCAGGTCAGTCCGTCCCACTGACCCCGCCCATGTCGCTCATCGTTGCCACAGCAAGACGAATCCCGTCTGCTGAAGCGCAAGGAGCAGAATAGAGCGGCCCAGCGTGCGTTCCGAGAGCGCAAGGAGAAGCATGTCAAGGATGTAAGTCCAGGATGCACTGCCCCTGTCTCATTTGCCTCATCTCTCCCAGTTGGAAGACAAGGTGGCTGCACTCGAAGCGAAAAACGAAGCGACCGAGGCTGAGAACACGAATTTGCGTGATCTCCTATCTCGTCTTCAGCAGGAAAACCTTGCGTTGAAACAAGCCCAGTTCACGTTTTCCGTACCAAAGCCAGCGCCAATGCCCGCTCCAACTCCGAACTCAACCGCCCAACCCACCCCTTTCAGCTTCTTTGGCACGCCTTCTTCATTCCCTGCCCCGTCCGCTCCTTCTCAGACCCCTTCAAAGTCTTCCGCATTCGGCACAGACTTTGACTGGAATTCACTCACCACCTTTGACCCGTCCATGCTCAGTGTGCTTGACGAGCCTTCGGAAGTGCCTATGCAAACGGAGCCCACCTCGTCTCCTTTTGGCCAATATGCTCTACCACAGTCTTACAAGACTATCGCCAACAACCCTCTTTTCATGTCCTTTATCGACGAATCACCGTCAGCATCGTCCAATACCACGTCTCCTGCTACCGCTAATTCCTTTGACCATTTCACCTCCAACTTTTCCCCACCCACCAATTCATGGACCTCAACAGCCCAAACCACATCTTTCCCCCAAAATAACGGCCGCACCGATTTTTTACATCCAAACCATAGCCTCGACGAATTATTTGGGGGAAATTTCATGGGTAACCAAGGCACTCTTGATTTCAACACATTGTTGGACAGCACATCGATGTCACCTATATCACATGCCAATGGTGTGAAACCTCCCTCTGTGTCTCAGAAACCCATATCGCCACCACCCTCGAATTCGGCTAATTCATCACCGAGTACGTCGACTTCCCAAAGTCCGTTCAGTTGGACGAGTCTATCACAACCCGGAGAGAGTCCCCCGTCTGGGTCCGAGTGCACACCGACCAGTGCCAACCCTACAGAATGCCATCTCCTGAGTCGCTCCGATATTGCAAAGCACATTGTTGCAGAGGGTCAATCGCCATTTACCGACCTCCCCAACCCGTCTCTTCGTAAAACGTCTGATATGTCGACAGGGGACATGATCTCCTGTCAAGGCTCGAATTTCCCGCGGACAAAGGAAAGCCCAGAAAACGTCGAGGTTCTCAAAGCGTGGAGGTGCATCATGCAGAATCCTCATTTCAAGGTACGTGTCCTGTCTGTTCGGCGTCATGTTGGGTCGTTTATCTCATCGTTTCCAATGACAGGATGCCGATATCAACGAATTGTGTTCCGAGTTTACAAAGAAAGCTCGGTGTGACGGGACAAAGGTGGTTCTGGAGCCCGAGGGCGTGCATCAGCTGTTCGAAAAGTTTAAGAAGATGCAATCACAGATATCAGTGCAACAATCACACTCCGAGCATCCGGGTTCATAGTCGTCGACTTCCAGGGGGAGTAGGAGAAGGCTGTTTATCCTGTCTTGTTTATTCCTTTAATCCTCGCTTGCTCATGTGTACCATCGTGCTCATTTCAATGTTTTCGCTTACCAGCAGTATAGCGTTAGACCTATCTCGTATGTCCCCCTCAGTCCTTTCTTCTTGTTCGATGATGTGCAGTTATGTGTATACAGTAGTACTACCTGATAAAATGAGACACCCTCCTGTATGACTGGGAGCTTTCTTAATTCTTTTGGGGTTGGCTCGCTGATTATCGGTGGTGTTGAACTGAATCCCCTTGACGAAAACAGGGCGAAAAGCCCCTTTTTTTATAGTTCCAGCGTTAGACTATGCTCAAAGATCGCGTTAGGTTTTCTGTATCCCAAGTGGTACCATACGCGCGCGGAAGCCACATCTTGATTGTTTTGAAACCAACTGAACCTCTGGCTTGGACCTTCTCAGACTCTTTCCTTTCTGGCCTTCCAAAATTGGGCATCAAGCCTGGGGATTTTCTTCGGGAATACTCGGAACTCGGAAGGAACGAGGACTTCGTCGGGTGCGTGTACCGGCGTATCCAAAGACGTTTGACATGTGTCATAATCGTTATTCCCAGTATGGTTGGATTACGCTCAATAGATAGGGTTGGCCTGAGGGCGTATTTCTCGAGGACAAGAAGTGGAGTGGAAATGTTTGAGGTGTGCCGCCATGATCCGATGTGGAGTCGCTGACGACGATAAGCAAATCATGGGTTCCCGCAGATGTTTTGCGGACCGAAACCGCCGAGTTTATAGTTTACTTCCTGCATTATTGTTATCATTGTTGATTTGTGAGAAGGTTCTGTTCTCAGCTCGAGATTTAGGCTACAGAGGATTTTAGTGCAACAAGTGCTACGAAACAGTTCATAGACGACGGATCTTATAAACGTACTAATGATCGACGTCAGAGCTCGAGGAGCCAACGTGCTGCTGGGAACCGATCGAAGAGGTGGGTGGGTGGGAATCCGTGGGATCAACGAGCACATCAAGGAGGTAAGCGATAAATCCCAAGGTGCGTCCGGGGAGGACAGGGGTGAGATATGGCCGAGCAGTGTGCAGGCCGAATCGAGGGAGTGGATGTCGTCGAAGGAGCGTTAGGGCGGGTTCTCTGATATTTTCTAAGATGTGATATGGTTGAATTGAGAAGGGTGGTATCAGATATCTCTCGCACCGGGAGAAACAGGCGGCGTCAGTTGGAGAGAAAAATGTTGCCATGTCATGTCAGAAGAGTGGAAATCGAGGTGCCAGACATCGCACGCCAAATGAGGAGATTTTTTGGTTTGTGGTGATTTTCTTTTCTTTTCCTTTTTTTTCTGCAGGAAGTGTTAGAACCGGGAGAAAAGCTCGAGAATTAATATACTACTTCTATAGAGAAACCGAATACGCAGGAGACAACACTAAATCGAGTCACGTCAGAAGAGTGACCATCGGGAAGCCATCAGTGAACCCTACCGGACAATATTCTTTCTAATTTGCTAAATTTAATGGGATTCTTCCTTGGAAAACGCGAGGGTTGAGGCATCAGAGTCAAGCTCAGTTGACACAACCTTCCAGAAATTTGAATAGAAAATAGACTACTGTTTGATCAGTGTTGCTTATCGAGTCTCAGCCCCAGGACGGCTAGGATAGGAATGTATGCCAGCTAGTTCACGGGAAAGGGTGAACGCTGGTGGGATTCAAATGGGCCCTGGTAATCCGGCTGATCCATGGGATCGCACCTTATCAGAAGTCACTGATGACTCTCACCGATAAGAAGCCCCCTGCTCCCCACCCACCTTCACCCAAATCTAAGCGACCAACTTCCCTTGGATCACGCTCGGCACACCCCTTGCGGTCACTGCTTCAGCTCACTCCCTTCAATTGTTATTATTGGTAATTCACCTGAACGGCCCTGGAAGGGCGGTGGTTGGGTTGCGGTTAGGCCCCCTAACGAGAGCTTTCGCAGGCTCAGTGAAACTGCCCCCTATACTGCCCCTTGACTTGTCCACGCGCGTGCTGTACACAGCCCTGATCCTCGGAGAGGGGCCCCTGGTGGGTGCGGCAAACAGGACCGACAGCCCAGGTTGTCCTCTCCTAGTACACTGACTTACCTCTAGGGTGGCGCCTAGACCCCCCAATCATGCCAGAAGAATGCTCGATGTGGGCATCCCGATGGGATTGCATCATTCCCATAATGTGATTCTTCTGCAACACGACGTTAGGATACACGCAGAGCAAGGGACAGTGTACCAGATCGGGACATGGGGAAAACCGTCCCTCGTGCGGGTAGGACTGGTTACAACTGGCCATCCTGTTTGCTCCACGGGACAAGACATTCGCCATCTCCCCAGCCCGGACGCAGAAGCTCATGGAGTGGACCTGAGAAGCCCATGTTGCCCGCTCCTGATGCTGTATGGGGTAAGATGGATTTTTTCTTGGATTTGTCAAGCGGATATATCGACGTATCAGCCCTATATTAGCAGGAGGCGACTTGTTGCCCTCGTGGATATCGTATCTGCCTTCGTGACGTTGCATATTGGGAACACTTGTGGAGGAATGATTCCTCGTTGGAAACGCAGCTCGGGTGACCTGGGTAAGAACAAGTGCCGAAAACATTGGGTCTATATCAGGTAAGGACAACGTGTATAGAACGCGAAGAGGGGATACGGACCACAGCTTATTCGTTGACCCCCTCCGTTGCTCTGCTATATCGTATCGTCGCTTCGTCGTCGACAATGACGTGTGTACTGAAAAGCTAGAGCTGGGTTTATGCTGTCGTTGGGTAAGAGCGTTCCCCGCTCGTCGAAATCGACAATAGAACCACAGTATTGGCGGTGACATTCGCAGCGGATGGCGAGTATCTTGTGAGCGGCGATGAAGAAAACGTTCGGGCGTGGCGGCTAGAAGACGGCAAGTCGATAGGAGAAATGGCAACGGATTCTGTCCGGTATCTCGCCGTGTCTCAGGATGAGAGATGAATCGCGGTGGGGCCATCGTTGAGCTGGCTGTGTGTATGGGACGGAAAGACATACGAACATGTCTTCTCGCACAAGGAAGATGCCTACACCGATGATCAACGGACTCGATTTCTCCCGACTCGACGCGACTTGTCTCAGCATCCGACAACGGTACAGCCGTGGTTTGGGACGTCGTGTCCCGCAGACGGGTGCTTGGTCCACTCTACCACCAGAATGTGGTTATAGCGGCGAAACACTCCCCGCAAGGTGATCGAATCGCGACAGCCACTCCAACTTCCGTTCGAATCTACGACAGCAACGACGGCCGCTTCCTCGCTGACATCAAAGTAAATGTAATTCTCCTCTGGTCAAATGATAAGCTCTTCACCGTGCCCAACGGTAAAATCAAGCAATTCCAAGCGTCCACCGGGTCAGCAGTCTCGGAATAACCAGTCTCGGACACCAGCAACTCCTCGTGCATTGCGATAGGGATACTCCGTAAACCGCACCGTCACATTTTGGGACACGTCGACGCATGCCGAGCTTGGTCTCATCAGACACACTCAAGACATACGCTTAATCGCACTCTTCAGACGACCAGTTTCTCGCAATTGGTGGAGGGGATGCCACTGAAAGACGATCCCACATCACCGTATGCTTCGCGTGTTGTTGGATCGCAGTGTGTCTAACAGCTTCATCACCAAACCTCCCATTGATCATGTTTCCCCATGAGGTTTAATCCCACTCTCTCGTCTAGGCTCGACATTCCAGGAACCAGAATTTCGTATTGATGTGACGCTGTACTGAATTCGTGGAGGCACGATCTGCTCCCGAACGCAGAAACACTGTTGACGAAGGCGATTGCCGAGTCTCAATACCCGACCCACCATGCACTCGCTCTTCGAGTTCCCGTGCGAGTTCGTTTACGATACTGGGGCGCAGCGATCGCCGATGCTGAAAAGGTGTTTGTTTATCTGTTCCCTCACGTCTATGCTGATACCAATCTACACCAAGTCCATCGAGATTCTGCCCTCCGTCATTGGATACATTGCAAAGAGCATAGCACTTGTTAGCAAGGGGGCAAAATACGAGGGGTATCGGGCGTGCGACGCTTCCATTCAATTCACGTTGGCTTTCTCCTTCTGATCAAGGTATGTATCCCATGAGCTCAATCTCGGTTTTTCCTTAGTCGCTCATATTGCGCAGGCTATCATCATGTTTATGGCCGGCGAGCACAACGATGCGATATCGCGCCTAGACGGTCTCATCAATACGATACCCTTCGATTCAACATACTATACAGTCCAGGTACGCGCTCGACATGTCAATACAAGGCGAACACCTCTGCTGATGTATCCAACAGGTATTATAATATGTATCCTCTCCTTGGAAACTCGTGCATGCAGTGCAGTAACTACCAGGGTGCAATACAGTTGTTCCAGTGTGCACAAATCCGAATGCAACGCTGTGGGAAGCGGCCCCTTTCAGTGATCTCATCGGTAAGCTTCTTAACGGTTATATCGAAACTAGTCATCCTCTTTGTCAGATATCCGGATGGCAATTTGATGGTCTTAGAATCACGATTTTCCAGTGTCTTTGCGAAGCCCTATGTGCAGTGGGTCGCACGAGGGAAAGAAGCGAGTCTCTCCTCAACATGGTAAATACTCTTGGCGAAGAGGTTCATACGCGCGAACCCACCACCAAATGGGTCTCTGGTGAGTTTATAATCGACTGATTTGGTTGCTACGGATTCGAAATTCTCCACAGATTTCACCCGTCTATGTCTTTCCTCTCCCGAAAGTGATGATGACGTGGCCTCGAAACCACCGCGACAGGATGAAGCACTAGCGCTTTATGAAACTCTCAACTCATTGACACCCTCACCGTTCTTGAGAGGGTGGGCAAATTCAACGTTGGCGAGTCTCGAGTGGAAAGACGCTTTGGGTGCTGCTATCGATGTGAGTATCTCCTTTTATTCTGGTATTCTCATGGACTTGACTCTCTTGGTTTCTAGTTCACGCTTCCGAGATCCACAATCTATCGAGTCATATACGAGCATCTCAAAGCGGTAGGCCGCGTAGCGGACGCGATGGAGTGTTTCTCCAGGCTCCCTCGTCTGTATCACAAAGAGACCAGCAGCTGCGAGCTCTCCAAGTCATCGCCCGACTGAGACAACCGCTCGGTGCGCTACTGGTCACACCGAACCTTGAGGGTGTGGCAGCATATAGGAGGGTTGCTGCAGAGAGTCTGATCACTGTTCAGGTAGAGGGGATGATGCCAACGGTATGGTATACAGTATACGGACACTGGACGTGCCTTGATCGCTTTCGTCAGTTGCGCGGGACCCGCTCCTTAGTGCACTTTGTATTACTTTCAGACTCTAGGGACCACTCTGATGAAAAAATTCGAGAAAGAACATCGACTCACACTGCAGTGCTATCGTGAACTACCTAGCAGGAAAGAACGCTAGATCTCATTCGACAGTCTCCACTCTGCTGCTAATTGGACGAAATAAACGAAAAGCACTCCGTTCACCCATGATATAATACGTCTATCCATGATACACACCATCCATGAATCCAAACGTTGACACGTCAACATTTCAATCCTCTCTCCCAACACGCTCCGCGTTCGCCGCCTCGACAGTCCCGAGTCCCGAGTCCCGGCGAGGCCCAACAGTGTGCCATTTAAACAGTTTCACGAACCCCAACACCCAATGGGTGTACAATGAACGACTATAGAAACGCTTCTGCTTGCAACTTCCATATCCGTGCGTACTCGCCGTCTTGGGCTAACAACGCCTCGTGCGTACCCGATTCCTGAATTTTGGAGTCGTCCATGTACCTGCAATCGGTCAGTCGCACCCACGCGAAGGAACAAACAAGAGGGAGAGTGGGACGCACAGGATGAGATCTGCATGACGCGTCAAGCTTCCGAACCTATGCGAGGAGAACACCATGGTCTTGTTTCCCCGTAGTGCGCGCAGTCTCTCGAACAAATCTGGAAGCGGAGGGGATGAGCGAATCAATGGACGAAGTAGTGAGGATGGGCGTGACGTACCGTGCTCTGCGCTTGGATCAAGCGAGGCGCTCGGTTCGTCAAAGAGGAGAAGGCCAACAGAGGATTCTGTTTCGGAGACGAGGGAGCGCATGAACGTTCGCGAACTGGTGTCGGTCGAAAATGACAAACAGCCAACGGGGACGACGATGTCAGTAACATGATACGCGAGGGATGGCAGAGTAAGTGTCACTGGACGTACACGGCTAGTCGTTGCATTTGACCGCCACTCAGCGTCGACGTGTCCGTTGAGCGCATTGCGCCTGCGCCACGAACTTGACTGTAGTCCACTTTACGCCCAAAGAGCATAGTGGTTCCTTCGGGGAGGGCGGAGTAGTAGTCCCTCACGGGCCGGTCAAGGTAGGTGTCGAATCCCTCAGGGAGCTTGTCAACAAACTCTTCAGCGCCACCTAGACGGGCAGCCTCGCGTATTCTATCATCATCGGGTGCTCGGTCGGGATTTCCGAGAGCTATATTTTCCTTGATCTGAAAGGAGTATAACATCATGAAAGATACCGAAGAAAGGGGAAGCTGGGAACCCACCGATAGCGGGAAGTGGGTGTAATCCTGGAATAAAATTGATATGGTACGGCGTAAATCAACGAGTTTAAGCGTCTTGATGTCCTTGTCGTCAATGAAGATTGTACCCTCGGTCGGATCGTATATGCGTGAGATCAGTTTCAAAATTGTGCTCTTCCCAGAGCCGTTCACGCCGACGATGACCTGTGTGCGCAGACGAACGCTCAGTGTATGGTAACGCGTCCTCATGCGGAGAAGAACCTACGCAAAGCTGCCCGGCTCCGATTTTGAACGAGACGTTATGTAGTGCATAGTTCTCCGAACCCGGATATCGGAAAGATACATTTCTGGGCGCACGTGAGGTCAGATTGTTGATGCGATACACCTATACGTGCCTAAATTCAATCGAGATTCCATGGCGGAGGTCCTGTTGATTTTCTGGAAAGGATACCTTTCCATCGACAATTTTGTTGCGGATATTGGATATTTCATATAACTTCCGTACGCTCGCGAATTGCTCGGCAAGAGAAAATGATTCTCCAAAGAGAGCAAAGAGACTTGAACTAAAGGTGTTGGCAGTGTGATTGATGAGTGTGAGGGAAGCGATCGAGATGGGTATCGATGCAGGATATTGAACGGCTCTCAGAGTGAACACGATCTTGGGTCTGCAGTCAACTGACCGCCACTGTGAGGGAAAGATAGACGCACGAACCTGAGGCAGCTCGCGCATCGGCTCACGAAGAATCGACGTCAATGTCAATCGATCTTTAACGGAGTGAGCGTGTTTTACGTCTAGAAAGTCACCTGCGTCGTCCCCGACACGACTGGCAGCGTCCCGGTATACTGTCAGTGATCAACGAAACGTTCATTGAATTGTCACAAAGGAAACGTACGTTTCGTCAAGTGCTCGCCGAGAGAGCCGGCGACGACTTCTTTGCGGTGTACAGGATTGTCCACAACATGTTTGTAACCTTGCATTCGGATGTAATCATTGTCTTTGGTTGTTGCAGCCCACACTGACCACAAAGCTTAGCATGAGCATGGCAGAGCGCGACATGCGAAGTAGAGAATGTACCTAAGGAACTAAACCCAGGCCGCCTTCTACTGAACCATTGGAATAGTGACTGCGAGAAACTGAGCAGGGCGAGTAGGGTACCATCTTGTTGGTTCCGCAGCACGCTAATTAGGACAGACACCTGTGAGAGTAATTGAATCCCGGTCATGAGAACGCTTGATGTCATTCGGATGGTATCCCAGGCTACACTGGACCTCCAAGACGTGGACCAAGCACTCTCTAGTTGACGTTGGACGGCAGGGTCCTCGAACGTGGGGAGGTCGAGCCGCGCCATGGCGTGGAATATGTGAGTGGAGTAGAATTGTTTGATTGCGAGGTTCAGAGGGTGTGATATGTGATACTTGGAATATTGTAGGAGACGATCGGCTATTGTGCAAGCGACGCGCCCTGCGGCAACATGGAGGAGAACGTCCCTATCGACGGTGCGCTTCTCGACCGCAGTCTCGACCTGTGCAACGTCGAACAGTGCGATCGGATGTGGATGAGGTGAAACATACCAGGAGGAGAAGCTGTCCAGAATACCTGGCAAGAATATGAAAAGGTTAACACGTATGCGGGGTGCGAGACTGACCAGAGTGAGACTGCGGGTATGAGGGAGGCAGCTAGCTCGGCAACGAGATAGAGCACCACTAGGACCAGGCAGCGTCGAATGCTGCATATGTCTTTGAGCATTATCCATACATATGGGAGGTCCTGGAACATCTGTGAAGTTGTTTCTAGACGCGAGGCACCTGGGATGGGGATGTCGGAGCGCTTCTCCTCGTAGAGGTCCCATACGCCGATGCGGGTGTGCTTGATGCGTGTAGCATCGTGTGGATTGAACACGCCTGGTCGTTGAAGTGGTCTTCGCGGTTTCCGGGCCATAATAACACGGGTGTCAGCAACTGAGCTTGCGCGTCGTGGAAGTGAACATGCACAAATTTAGTAGTGGGCTCATTTCCTTGCTCTAGCTTGTCTCGAGACTGTTAGAATGGCAGCATGATCGCATTCTTGGACCGCATGGCTCCGAATCATGATCACTAGTCTTAAATTCCCGTCTCATCTAGCCAAAGCGCTCGACTGGGTGTGCAATGCGACTACTGTAGTAATTAGAATGTTCAAGGAGTGAACCAAATTGGGACGCGCGTTTTTATTACCCGACTGCTTTGTCCTTGCCGTCGCTGTCGCCGACGTTGACCACACTCACCAGCAGCTCCGACCAGCTGCAAACTCCAATCACACTCACCAGAATGTCAACTAACACTGTCTCGAACCTTTCTTCCCTCCTCAACTCGTCCAAGGCGCTCAACACCCATCTCTCGCGACCCGACCTCCCTTCTGTCAACCTCTCCCTCGACCAGATAGAGGCTCAGTCCCGAAGACTCGTCTCTCGCCAACCGGGTGCACCCACAGATACCGACAGAGCGTGAGCTGTGTGCCACGTACATGCATCTTCAGTCCTGTTCACACCCGCGCATATAGGAACTATCTATTGGCACAGGCGCATGTCGATGCACCCGCGCTGGCAAGTTCAATAGCCCATTTGAACACCTCTGCCACGTTCTCTCCCCTGCAACCTCTTCAAGACACGGACGTCGCAGGCTACCTCCGCCATGCACACGAACAAAATCTTATATCTACGATCGAGGAGGGCAGAAGAGAGACCCAGGAAGATTTCTATCGACTCCTCGAAGACCGCAGCAGGAAGGACTGGGAGGCGAAGAAGAGACGGGTGTTCGAGGAACTCGGGGGTCGCTCGACCACTGACAACAAGGCGTTGGCCGAGATGAAGAAGAGTTTCCACGCAAGAGGAAGCCTTGCTGTGTGTTGCGTGCTAACTGGCGGTATCTTACGTTCTGAGATTTTTGTTTGACAGGCAAGCACGGGTCCCAGCTTGACGTTGCAAATGCAAACCAAGATGATGGCATACGACCGTGCTGTCGGAGAGCTGAACGCAGCTAGGCTACGGGGAACTTCGTGCCCAATCATTCATCTTCTCA
>QFEI01000042.1:0-18872 GCA_003316145.1 Neoboletus magnificus | reverse complement strand
GATGGACGATAAACCTACGAAACGGAAGGATAGCAGGAGTATAGGTAAACGCAAGAGTACAGTGACCCATGATCATGGACGCTACTAAAGACAATGCGGGTCACGATCCGATTTATTACCGGGGCATGGGTCGTCCTGGCTGCGCTCTCCGCTTTACAATGACACGCCCAAGCATCGCAGCGGTGAACGCCGACAATGAATACCTGTTGGCGTGAAATCAGATGCGCACATGGGAGCAGCACACTTGCATACCAAGTAATCACGTACGACAGATGGGCATTACGGACATCGACCGTGGCTGGGCGTCCAACTGGTATACCTTTACTGAGGTAGGCAGCTGCATCACCTGCATGACCATCTGCAAACCGTGGATTTGAGATCGTCCTCCGAGGGTCAGACGGTTACTCACCAAATATTTGTTCGATGAAAACAGGCTGAACACCAGCGGCTTCTCCTCCTACCGAATCGGCCATAGACTCAATGTCTACCCAGTACCACTTACCCTCTGCGGGCTGGTTGTCTGGAGTAAATGAATTTCGCTTGTGCGACGTTCGGAGCATGCCTAAGACCAGGACTTCGCCTGCCTCGTCCCGCACAAAGTGGCTTGCAAAATCTTTGCCGATGAAGCCACGGTCGACCAGAACGGTAGAACCATCGATCCTCACCAATGGAGTGATAACGTGGTAGCCATGAACACCGTCGCGAACACGGGGTCCCAGTAACATTGCATGCGCATGATCCCAACGGCCTCGGAGCAAGACTCGACGAAAGGTAAATTCCGGTATCACAGAGACACTTGAAATAACAGCAATTTAGAGTCCCGTTGTTCTAGGGGAGACACGCTCGCACTTTATTCGCTTTGGAAGCAGGATGGGGTCGCGTTGTAGCTTTTCTTCCAGTTCGTCGATCAGATTGATCTTCCACTGGAGGCGCTGTAGTTGCCACGTCCCCAAGGCGAACGTGAAAATTGGAATGAAACCCAAAAGCAAGATTGTCGGGCTTGACCAGGACGATTTCTTCGCAGCATAACCGGATGTCGTGGAGGGCCCGTTCGTGTGTAACAGCCCTTGGCAGCGCTGTGTCGACCTGAGCGTCGGCAATACACCTTTGGAGAGTCTGCTACGAGATAATGAGAACATCCTTAGAGCCCCCTTGAGGCCAGTGTTGTACGAGTACAGTTTTGGTTCCCACGAGCGCTTGATGTCAGCCTGAGTGGTAAATGGTTGCACAGTAGAACTGCGCCTTCTTGGTCTCTAAATCATTCCTTGACGTCCATCTCCACATCTGACAGCAAGTCATCTGGACGACATGCAAGTAACACCCCTGAGGCATGTGCATTGCAGACCAGCTGACATCGCTGCTGCAGGGCTTACCGAAAACGTCCTGGGTTCGATATTGATGGTGGTGACTCTGAGGTACATTATCCCACCCGCCCAGTTGACAAGGACAAGGCCGAACAAGAACTAGTAATCAATATTAAGAAAGCTACCAGCCCAGACGAGATTGCCCCAAAGCAGAAACACGTCCGAAGTACGTTCGCAACATGTTGACTCCCATCTGTCAGTCTGACTTTGTCGCAGAATGCATTGTGTACACCTGGGATTACCATAGCTCAATATCATTTTGGAGTGGCCTACGCGTTCAGCCCATATTATCCGATGAAATCCAAACATTTAAGGCGCTCATCACCGTCCACAAAGTCCTGCAGGAGGGTCACCCTAACGTGCGTATCCAACCCGAAATATCAAATATGCCGACGTTCATCGTTCCTCATTTGCCGAAAATACAGACTATTAAGGAGGCACACGGACAGATAGGATGGCTTGAGACTTGCGCTCGTACTGTTGCCACCGATGGCCAGCGAGGTTTGTTACATTTCGCGTTCACTAGAGTTATCTAAACTGGTACTAGGGTACGGATCTCTAATTCGAACATACGTCCAATTCATTCTGGCCAAGCTTCGCTTTCACCGTCTCCGCCCGGAATTTAATGGCCTATTCGAGTATGAGGAGTACATCTCCCTCAAGGGCATCGACGATCCCAACGAAGGGTAAGAAATATGAACTGACACACCCCTCGAAGGCTCAAAGAATTCATAGTTACGAGACTATCAATGATCTTATGGGCTTGCAAGACCAGATCGAGTCCTTTCAAAGAATGGTTTTCGCGCACTTTAGGCATTCAGCCAACAATGAATGTCGAATTTCCTCTTTGGTACCACTTGTTAAGGAGAGCTGGGGTATCTATAGGTTTATAACGAGTATGCTGCGGGCCCTGTACCGACGTAAGCTTTCCGTCGCTTTTCAAGGCAGTTGTTGATCCCTCAACAGGAACGAATGACCATGAGGCATTGGAGCCGCTGCGCGAACGTTTCAACGCACAGCACTACAATTTACGCAAATTCTACTACGAGTGCTCTAATCTCAAGTATCTGACTGGTCTCATCAATGTGCCAAAGCTTGGTCAGGTTAGAACTCTTCCGTCATAATTTCCCTATAATCATCAGAAAATGCTAGGAACCACCCAACCTTTTTGATTCTGGCAGTGCCCCGGATCTCCCAGCACGACCGAAGTCTACTACGACGCCGGCCCCCCCTCCGGCACCATCTCCAGATGATGCGGCTGTCAGCCAGCAAGCGCGGATGCTCAAGGAGTACGAAGACCAGCAGGCTGCTTTGCGCGCTCAACGAGAAGCTGAGGAGCGACAGAGATTGGAGCGCGAAGCACAACAGCAGCATGAATTTGAGCAACGCCAGCGCGAACAGGCCGAGCGGGAACACCTGGCGCAAGAACAACTCTTGCAACAGCAGATGGTGCAATACAGCAACCAAGCAGTTCAGCAGGCGAGTGAGTATCAAAGGGAATTGCTCGCCATGAGAGGCCAGTATGAGAGGGATCAACTCTTGCTTGAACAGTACGACCATGTAAATTTCTGTCTCTTGTTGGCTTTGCGGTGAGCTGATGTATTGAATGTAGCGTGTCAAAGCATTGGAAGGGGAGTTGGCTGCCAGCACCGCAAACATCAACGCACAAATGGTCTCAAAAGACGAGTTGATCAAGCAACTGCAGGACCAGGTGACACTATGGCGGA
This sequence comes from Neoboletus magnificus, assembly GCA_003316145.1. NCBI lineage: Eukaryota > Fungi > Basidiomycota > Agaricomycetes > Boletales > Boletaceae > Neoboletus > Neoboletus magnificus. The sequence continues at coordinate 15,781 of QFEI01000042.1, read as the reverse complement.
ACAAATATGAGGCTCTGGCCAAGCTTTACAGCCAGCTTAGAACGGAACACCTGGACATGCTTGCGAAATTCAAGCAGATGCAACTCAAAGCAAACTCTGCCCAAGAAGCTGTTGATCGTATGGAGCGTATGGAGCGAGACTTGAAGGCGAAGAACTTGGAACTTGCAGACATGATTCGTGAGCGTGACCGGGCCCGCTTTGACGTTGATCGTCAAAAGTCATCGCACAAGGATGAGCTTGAGCGCTTGCGTCGCGAGCTCAATTTCGCCAACGAACGGGCGGAAGACGCTGCACGATCAAAAAGTTCCGAAGTTTCCGGTGTTCTCAGCAAGTATAATCGTCAACTGAATGAACTTGAAGACTCGCTAAGGGTAAGGCCCTCTCCTATGACCCCACGAAATACTGATGAGTTGGTAGGCGAAACAACTTCAAATCGACGATCTGTTTGTCAAACTCAACAATGCTAGCGGGGATCTAGAACGCTTGCGTGAGGAGAAGGATCAAGAAATCATGATTCTTCAAGAGGGCATGGACAGCACTATTCACCAGTTGTCGGAGGCACAGCAGGTAACGTAATTTTGTGCATCGCGCATTATGCAATTTGACATCTTGCCCAGAACCAAGGTATTTCTGAGGAGGCGACCAATGCTCAGGTCGACACCCTCATCTTGGACAACCGTAAGAAGCTGAACCAAATTATCGGTACGTCCACCATACACCGACAGACATATTTATCTTACCACTATGCAGACTCGATTTTGCAAGCATGCGTGCAAAAGGTTGACGATGCAATTTATGAGCTCGAGTCCCTCTCCCAGGCAGGCAACATCAATTCGACACCAGAGTACACTTTATCTATGATCGAAAAGGCCGTCAACAACGCCACGGACTTCGCCACTGTCTTCAATCTTCATCTTGGAGGCGACGTGGGCGGCGACCACGTTGATGTGATCAAGGGCGCCAACGAGTTCGCTCAGGCTCTATCAGACGTTTTGATCAATTGCAAGGGGATCACCCGACTTGCCAATGATGACGATGCTTCCGATAAGATCGTCGCCGTCGCCAAGACAGCGGGGGATATTGGATTGCGATTCTTCCTCAACCTGCAGTCGTACAAGCTTGACCTACTCCAGCCCGCCCAGCGAAAGGAAGTTGCCATGCGTAATAACAGCGAAGCCAGGATGGCTCTCACACGCCTATCAGAGATCGTTGACACGCTGGTTCCAAAGGGTTCCAAAGGCGGGGCCCTTGCAAGGGCCAACGGGGATATCGGTGACATCGTCGAACAAGAGATGTTCAACGCAGCTCAGGCCATTGAAGCAGCCACTCAGAGATTGCAAGAACTCATGTCTCGCCCACGCGACTCGCTACGGTTCAGCGCCGTGGATCTCCAAGTCCACGATTCAATTCTTTCAGCAGCGATGGCAATCACGAGTGCCATCGCCCGCCTCATCCAGGCGGCAACGGAGTCTCAGCAGGAGATTGTTGCACAAGGCAAAGGGTCGAGCACCGTGCAGCAATTCTACAAGCGTAACAACAGGTGGACAGAGGGTCTTATCTCCGCTGCGAAATCGGTCGCGTTCGCTACGAATTTGCTCATCGAAAGCGCTGATGGTGTGCTCTCTGGTACACACTCACTTGAGCAACTCATCGTTGCCTCCAACGAGGTTGCCGCGGCGACAGCCCAGCTCGTCGCTGCGTCTCGTGTCAAAGCGAACCTCATGTCCAAGACCCAGGAACGACTTGAGCTTGCCGCTAAAGCTGTCACCGAAGCTTGCAAGGCACTTGTCAGGCAAGTCAAGGCAGTCTCCGCGAAACAGGTGCAAGAGGAAGAAGTAGATTACCAAAACATGGCCGTCTTGGAGTTCAAGCGGCGTGAGATGGAGCAGCAGGTCGAGATCTTGAAGCTTGAAAAGGAGCTAGGTGCTGCGAGACATCGTCTGGGTGCGATGCGGCGCGCTGGGTATCACACAGAAGAGACGGACTAACGGCCAGTTACCAACGGTGCATGAATCTGACGACGTTCTGCCCCTCATTCATCCGTTTCCGCTTCTCCATCGTAATCTACATGTAATATTATCCCGTTGCGTAGGGTCATCAATGTTTCAACACTTTACAGGGTCACATTGCATTTCCATGTGTGCATATAGATATGACAATAAATATACGCAGTGGAAATGTTGCTCAGACTAGGACTAGTTAGAAGGCAAAATCGAAATTCGTCCTGTCCACTCGATGCGCAGAAAAGCGTCGGGCGTAGTGTATCAACAAGTTTATCAGGGGGTGCTCGAATATCGGGCAGATGAGCTTGTAAAAAATGGTGTTCAGCGGCCAAGATTAATAAAGGTGTCTCAAGATGCTGGAGGATGGTCTAAAGGTACCTGTTAGACATGTGAACTGGCCAATCGTTCTGAACAAGTTCAAGTGACGATGTCCTGTCACCATGACTCACTCATCCTAATTCCGCCCAAACATCCTCCTCATCGCGCTCACGAACCGCCTGAGCAGCACGTGGCATGTCCGACATCCTCCCCGGCTGCGCATCCTCTTGTGCATCGAACAAAACTGGCTCACCCACAAGCGGGCGACCGAGTTCTCCGTCTGCGTCCTCGTCTTCATCTTCAAGATCAAGGTCAAGACTACGATACCCCGCACGACGAATGGTAGATATGTCGATAGGCTTCGGTCGCGAAAATATTGACTGGCCAGACCTGCCTGCCTGTCAATCCTCAACAATGCGCCGGAAAACTTGGACGCACTGTCTCATCACTGCAGCTAAGCGGCCGAACTGCAACACGTTACGGGCTATTAGCAGCAAGGTGTCGAGCAACTCTTCTTCCTTGCTCGTGGCACCGCAGCCCGCAAACGCCAGTACCAGAAGAGTGATTGCACAAAATAGTGTGAGGATCAGATCTAATATGTTGTAGGGTGATCTCCAGAATTGCTGAGCTCAACATTAGTTTTCTCGGTGTCAGTCATTGACCACCCGCTCACCCTTCCAAAGGCAACGAAACGGACAGAAACTTCAAGAATCATTGAAGTATTGATGATAATTTCGAGAATGTAGAACGGAAGTCCTGGACAGCCATCTGACAAACTGAGTGCGACCGTCGCGACCGACAGTGCGGCCATCACCAAATAGATAACAATGTATGTGCGTGAATATACAAAGCGGTTGGCGATTCCACGCGTTATTTCTTTGCGAGTAAGTGCGTGTATCGAACGCGGAGGTCTGTAGTCGTAGGGTACACGTCAATGGGGTTCGGGCTCCTGCACAATTGGCACGAACGTCGGGTCTGAAGACAGCGTACCCGCTGCATCATCGTAGGTATCGGGCGTCTCAGGCATGGCCGACGAAGTGCGTGGCTGCTGGGCCTGTTGTTATAGTTTGTGTCATACCGAGCACTACACGCCAGAACCGCCTTGAGGGACTCCGCCGGAAAGCGCCGGAATTACCATTTCCCGAACGCGATGACCAATCAGTCTACAAGGGACACACGCTCAAGAGTCTATTCATCTTTCCAAGTGCACTACTGGCATATCCTCCCTGTATCGACGGTCATCAATACGTCCACCCTGACTGCTGTCTCCACTCACACCAAAGAGCACTGTGTGGTTGAGGTAATGGTAGAGCTCGTACAAGTCACCTCGTAGATTGTACTGCTCCACAGGTTCACTTTTCGGCATACTCTTGTGGTAGCTGGAGAAGAATGTACTCGGAATCCCCCCAAAAATGCGAGCGATGGCAAGGCTTTGCAAAGTTTCAGATCGGGAGACTCGTCCGCACATTTTCCACTCACTCGGCTTCATTGTGCCCAAAATATGAAGATGGGTCGAATATGACTGGCTGTCCGCTGACGCGATCAACTCCCGTATTCCCACTCTGTCCGGCCCAGAGTCGTCAAGTATGCAAGGTGCTAATTCCCACAACGTACCCAAAGGTCACCGTGTAGGAGGACTGGTTCTATCTTTAATGGACGGAGCAGCCACGGTATGACTCTTCGCAATGAGCGCACCGCCAGACAGACTGTTGCTAGCACAACCTACCTCGACCTTATCTCCTCGCCCTTGACAACCAACTCCGTGCTCCCACGTCTGCCTTTGAGCTTGAGTAAGAGGTTCTCGATCATGGTGTCGTAGCACTTCTCCCAAGTTTCAAACCATCCATTTTCCTGCCTGGTTTCCCCGCAGTAAGTTGGAACGTCGAACCCGTAGCCTTTGCTACTTTTAAAGGCGTGGAGTTCGGCCGCAACTCTGTTACCCAGGAGCTCCGCGGATTCCCCTGATAAAGATCCCATGTCCTTATACTCGGAGAGGAAGTAGGGCCTGCCGGCCGCCTTGTTTAAATCGCCATCGACTACTCCGGATGCGAAAACCCTGGGTGCCAATCCTGGCGCAGCATCATGAATGGCCTTGAGTGACTCTGCCTCTCCGATGTATTGATCTGATTCAGTAACGTTGCCAAGCTTTGCGTAGTATTTTTTTCCTGCGGAGGAAGTAACGATGGGCAGGCCGAAAGTGAAATGTGCATCGGGCTCTATACGCTGAAGCTGTGGAAGAAATATGTTGGCGATGTCTGCCATGATGGAGAAGAGTTACACCCTCACAGTGCTAAATCTGACATGACGGGACTCCGGCCTTCGAGTTCCCATCGCTCCCTTCGAACATGAATCCCAGCCCAGAAGTCCAACCCACGGGGAGACGGCTGGCAGTCGTCACGGTACACCCATACATTCATCCTTGACATGTTCAGAAAGCTAGCCCGGCGACCTTTGTCTGCCATCTACGGGAAAGGCACCTTCTCAACCGCTCCTGACGCACCAGTCACAGAACAGAAGGTCGCCCCCGCAGACCAGGCACTGCTAAACCTGAACAAGGCTGTCCCCGCCGTCAATGGGTTCTTTCCGCTCAACGAGCCAGCTGTAGGCTCGGCTTACACTAACACGGTCTGTTCACCCCCTTGGCCAACAGCGTCATCAAGTTGACTTGTTTGTGTCTTTTAGGATGTTTTCACACAAAACAAAGAGCTCCCGGTGCTGTTCCAGCCACTTACCATCAGAAACGTCACTTTCAAGAACAGGATTTGGGTGGTACGTTCATCTTTCCCTCCTCCGCCGAGGGGCCAATAACATTTCGGAAGTCTCCCATGTGTCAATATAGCGCCGATCATGGACATGCCACCGACTGGCACCTCGTTCACCTCGGTGTTCGTACATCTAACGCCCGCCGCGGTATTAACACTCATCCTTATTCTCCTAGGGTTTTGCCTCCCGTGGTGTTGGAGCCATCATGGTCGAAGCTACGGCAGTTGTTCCCGAAGGGCGCATATCCCCAGAAGATATGGTGTGTATGACTCACATCAGTCACCGCTCGATCTCATCGCTATCCAGGGGATCTGGGCCGACAGCCACATCGAACCTCTCAAGCGTATCGTAAACTTTGCGCACGCTCAAGGCACTTTAATCGGAATACAGCTTGCGCACGCTGGCCGAAAAGCATCCACCTATCCCCCATGGGTTCACTCAAACGCGGCTGGAACACACAAGACCGAGAAGTATGTTATTCTCAAGGAAGAGAACGGATGGCCGGATGATGGCGAGCCGCATACAATCTATCCGTTCGCCTGGCTGATACGTTGTTTCAGTGTACGGCCCCTCTGACGTGCCATTCTCCGATTCGTATCCCCACCCCAAGGTCATGTCAGAAGGGGACATCAAACATGTTGAGGATGCATTTGTCGCAGCCGTAGACCGCTGTAAGACAGTCGGATGTAGGGTTTTCACATGGTTTTCAGTGGCTGATCCAGACTGACTTGGATATCGAGTCGATTTCATTGAAATCCACGGCGCTCATGGCTATCTCCTGCACGAATTTCTCTCTCCCTTGTCAAACAAGCGTGCTGACGCATACGGCGGAGACCTCTCAAACCGGATGCGGTTCCCGTTGCGCCTTGTCAAGCGAGTGCGCGAAGCTTGGGCGGACAAACCACTCTTCGTGAGGATCAGTGCGACGGATTGGGCCGAAGGAGCCGAGAAGGGCGACGGTGGAGAATGGAAACAATGGGGAATCGAGCAGAGCAAACTCTTCGTCGGTGAATTGAAGGGTCTCGGGATCGATCTTGTTGACACGAGCAGCGGTGGCAATTGGGTCCAGCAAAAGATACCATTGAAACACGGCTACCAGGTACGCATATTTCTGCTGGCCGTTGTGTCTTAGCCAACGTGTTTCACGGTCAAGGTTCCATTTGCCGCGGAACTGAAAGCTGCGTACCCCGATCTCCTTGTTGGCACAGTCGGTTTGCTCACGGATCCCGCGGAAACCGAGTCATACCTCAAAGAAGGGAAATCCGACATAGTTCTTCTCGCCAGAGAGCTCCTCAGAAACCCTCACTGGCCTTTGACCGCAGCGCGCGCTCTCGGAGTCGCTGTTAAGCCTGCAGTGCAGTACGAACGAGCTTGGACAGATATGTTGGCACCGGCTAGCAAATAAAGTAATAGTTCATGAATAGCTTCTACAGGTTGGGTAGAGAGCATATTCCAAACGTGTCTACGTAGATACCTTGGATGGTTTCATTTGTTTCTTCACCGATAGTAGATGTCTTCACGAGATGCATTCCAGCATTTCTTTAGCAGCCCTGTACTTTGTCTGGGTTTCCGCAATGACGGTTTCGCTAATGCCCCAGCCCTCCCCACTTCCATTCGGCCCAGTCTCAAAACCTTTCCGGTAACCGGCTGCTGTTAGATAATCCCGTACATATTGCTTATCGAAACTTGGTTGCGGTTTCCCTGGAGAATAACCAACGAGAGGCCAGTACCGCGACGAGTCGGGAGTGAGCACCTCGTCCACAAGGATAAGTTCTTCCGGTCCGTTCTCCGAGGGAACGAGGCCAAACTCAAATTTGGTATCCGCAAGAATCAGACCGCACGACAGAGCGTGCGCCGCGGCCGTCTTGTATAACTCAAGCGCAATTCCGGCAACCCGTGCGTACAGTTCCTCGCCAATCAGTTGAGCGGCTAAAACATGAGTATCAGCGACATTCCCGCAATAGCCAGAGACGTGCCTTTTTCTGGAGGTATGTTTTCATCGTGCGCTCCTTGTTCGGCCTTGGTTGATGGTGTGACCACAGGCTCGTCCAATTTCTCAGACTCCACCATACCATCTCTCAGACGGATTCCATGCATCGTGCCGGATTTCTTATACTCTGCCCACGCCGAGCCTAATCCCGGCGTGCTGTGAGATGCAAGGTACGGACGAGCACTCGAAGACAAATCGCACCAGTCAGATACCCCCTGACGATGGCTTCTATGGGGATGACTTTCGCTTTCTTCACAAGCATCGTGCGTTCCTCGAGCTGGTCCCTGTATTGCCTCACCTCTTCTGGCATCTCACCAATGTTGACTGTGATTAAATGGTTCGGGACGATATGTTGGAGTTTTCGAAACCAGAGCAAGGATATGCTCGTCAGTAACTTCCCCTTTCCTGGGATGCCCTATGAAATAGCATCTGTCTTTGAGCTGGCTGGCGGAGGATGGTGGAAAGAAACCCACGAACATTCTTCAGGATGACATCGTACACCGATATTCTGTCGGTTGCAACAAAGAGAAGACAGTCTTCGGATGAAGTAACGTAGATGTCGCGTACTTTCCCTCTCGAAACCAACGTGAGATCAGGTAAGTTGGTACTGAGCAGCGCAGACGCCATTTGTCCTGAAGAGTTGCAGAGTGAGGATTAGATATGGCTGTCTAAGTATTAAAATACAGCATCGGAACGACACGCGACTTGGGTCATGTCCGACGAATCCGTTGCCTATGCTACAACACCTTTAAATTATGGTCTATGCCACCGTTGAACTTGGAATAATCTACGTTTCGTGCTGTCATACCCCGAGTCGTCGACCGTTAGATGCTTGGAGCCAGCCTTAAAGGGAAGTGAGAACCGCTTCACTACCTCGAGAAGTGCACACGTACAAATCATACTTCACTAGGTCATCGATATTCACAAGGGCAGCGGAAGCCAGCTGCCTTGCCTCAAGCCACACCCAAACCTGCGAAAAATGCATGTTTAGCTGCTGATGAGTATGTTCGTGGCGGGACTGACCTTTAATAACGCTCCGAAGTTCCCCGAGGGTACGTGCGTCATCGTTTCCTGAGTGGTCATTTGCCTTCCAAGCTGCCTCAGAATAGGTAACGCGCTCTTAAACAGATCCAGACTCGGGTCCAACTGACGTCCAATCCCTTCGAGCAGAAGGATGGATATTACCGTGTTGATGAAGTCACCTTCCATCTTCACGTGGTGTTGTCGGACCGCCTTCAGCACATCCGTCAAGATATCCGATATTTTGATTTGACCAAGAGAGAATGTCTTGCGCTTCACGGTTAACACGATATGTTGCATCTTCAAAGCAAACGTTTCCGTGTCAATGGCCAAGTCGGGACTTCGACAGCGTTCCACCATGAGTTGGCCAGTACGATAACCATCGAACTCTGCAACGGCGCGGAAAAGATCAAGGAAGTTTCTCCGATTCTCAGAATTCAGCGTCGTGACCAGACCGGCGTCGATAAATACAACTTCCGGAATGTATCCTTGGTTTGAGACGTGCAGCAACTCGTCCCGCCATGCTTCAGGCGAATTGCTAAGTTGCTTAAGTTTCGATACTATCGCATCCGACTCGGTTGAGGGCTGGGTGACCGTGTCGCTCTCGTTGTGTCTGGAAACAAGAGCATTAAACACATGGCGTACAAAATCGCGAGTTACCAGTGGCCGCGTGAACTTGATCATGATATTTCCCGGGTGAAGATCAGAATGAACGAAGTTGTCCAGCAGCAGCATGTTCTGAGGAATGTTATCAACATAGTGACCCAGCTAGTGTTCTTTACATACCAGAAATGCGTCGAGACCGATGGTAGCAACTTGTCTGTCGAAAGGTCCCCCTCCATTTTTCAAGAAAAGTTCCAATGGTACCGCATGTTCGAATTCCTCCACCAAGATATCGGACGTAGAAAAGACTTTGAGGGGGCGGGGAAAGGTTACCGGCACGTTCCGCGATGCGAAGTTATGCTCGAAAGTGAGAAGATTTTCGGCTTCGTTACAAAGATTAAGTTGTCGGTACATCATCTCACCGAACACGGTGACCTCTTCGGGAAGAGATATCCATCGCATTCCGGGAAAGAATGTGATGACGTTGGCAAAAAAAGACATGATCGCGAGATCACGTCCAATCATCTTGGCAACTCGAGGGTGGAGGACCTTTATTGCGACTGATGCGGTGGGAACTGAGGGTGGAGGATCCTGCAGTATGACCGGGGCCAGAGACCCGGCGGCGGACCTGGAGTGACGCTTGGGTCCAAGATATGATGGCGGGAGGAGATCTTGTTTGAGGATAGCCTTGTATACCTGTGTGGACGAAATAAAGGACACGACGACGAAAGAAACGCCAGGAACCTACCTGTGCAATGGCACCAGTTCCAATTGGGTTTTCGTCGAATTCTTCGAATACATCCTGGAATGGTCTCTGGAAAACCCTTTCTATGACTTCCTTTGTATATGCTAACGAATGAGGTGTTGCCTGCGAGTGTGTCGTCCCCAATCTGTCGCAGAGCAAAGACGGGAAAAGATCAGCGCGAGATGCGGCCCATTGAGCGAGCTAGAGATGGTTGATGAAAGAGCATGCAGATCAATGGATATCAATCACCTTGATGAATGTCGGACCAGCGGCTTGCATTCTTTTCACAAGAAAATCATACCACCACACAGCACCCCACCGGTCACCTTGGAGTTGCATATCCGAACTTCCGACCAACAGCATCGGGATAGTGATTATGACAGGTAGAAACAGGTAGAATAGGTGTATGAATCGTCTCGCCGTTAAGACGGGTTCCAAGATGTAGTCTTTGAGAAGACCAGCCATCCGGACGTACAGTGAGCGCTGAGGTTCTGCTGGTGAGCCGATCATGTGTTGGTCAGTGAATCGACGAGCGTTATTCCAGCTTTCTGGACAAGGAATCAAGGTAGGGGACGAAAAGACGGAAGGTAAATGTAGCTGAGGACCCGGAGAGAAGTAGACTACCACCCCGCCGATGGCAGGCACAAGCCAGAGTGTCCGCCATGTCCAAGGACGAGCGTGCGGCCTGAAGTACGGCAGAGGTGAGACGATCCGAGGGTGCGGACCCTTGCTGGTAGCAGTGAAAGTGCGACGTGTCGCAATGCTGATTGCTTTGCGTGTTGAGAGTGCGTAAAACGATCCAAGGGGAGGAGAGAGCGGAATGTGCCATCGACAGAACATCACTGCGGCCACCAGACACCAAACGACGCTGGACTGCAAAGACTGCGAGCACCCAAAAGGCTGCCTCGCGCCGTTCCGTGAGCGCTTGAGCCCTGTACTGGAAGTGCAGCTTTTATTTGGAAGCCAAGAATAAAGCTGCAAAGCTCAGAGCCGTGAATGCCAGTGTCATCACGTGGTCACTCGCTTGCCCTTCACCAAGTCACAGCTTGGGGATGTCGTTCATCTTGTCGCTGATATTCAACGCGTCACGTCCACCAGAGGACCGTTGGTACACGCAACGGATACCATAGTTTTGTCGAGCCCAGGTATGAATACCTTTTCTGACAGAATTGGCGCATACAGGTGAAGGGTTTAGTGTTTTTCATATCAGAAAACGAATCTCTTCGCGTCTTGGGGGCTCGAGCTTCGTTTCGCAAGACTGACGAGCCGTCGCTTTTCCTGACGAGACTCACAAGGTGAGTATGACACGGGTCTCCCCGTGCAGTTTACAGAACGGACCATTTCTTGGTAGATTGCTATAATTCAAGAATACGCAAAGACTTTGGTGGTATGTTCTCATCGATACAACTTTATTTTCTGCTCACTCTCTATAGCAATGGTGAAGACACGGACACCACGGAAACAGAAGCGGAGATCTCTCGCTAGCAAGGACCACTTTGCACGTTTAATTCGTGAAGCCGTGCTCCCTGATCCAGACCCTTCCTCATCGAGCTCCCAAGGAGAGCCGAGCTCTAGCTCGGACTCAAAGAAACAGACGGTCTCCACCGCGGCTACACTCAACTATACCAACGTCCTTGCCATCGAGCGCTTTCAGGCTGCTGTGGAGAGTCGCACCTCCACATGCCAGAGACTCGAGCAGCTTATCCGTACCTCCCCCACATACACGCCAGCTGTAAAGAGTCGGCTCATCAGTTGCCTGAGGGACGATTTCATTCGAGGTGATAAAACCCGTCGTATCATCGAGGACCTGAGACGCTCTGATTTCATCAGCATGCTACCTTCCGATGAGGAAATAGAGCACATGCGAAAGGATATTGCAGAGAGCACTCGAATACTTCTGGAAGGAAGCAAAGAGCTCCAGGCTATTGGAGACCGCATAGCTGCCCATTTGTCATAGTACTAGGTATGGATCTTTACCTCCCTTGCTCGTTCTCACGAATAAAACAGTCCAACTCTAGCTAGACTTCTTTCTATGTGATATCTCCTGCTCATATGATCGTGTTGTCGTGTCAAACGAAAGAAACTAGGATGTTTTGTTTTGTTTCGCACGGCGCTGAGCCCGGCATCGAGGACCCACCCACACTGCGAACCAAATCATTGGCGAGGTGGCTAGGCTTATCCCCGCAAGCAAGATGTAGGTCCATCCCGTTCCAAGAGCTTTCAGTATAAGGTCGATGACCGACACCATGGCAGCGCCCAAGGAACACCTCACTAGGTTGTTCTGTTAGTGTACCTAACTGTTAGTATGACTGCCTAATTACAGGCAGGATAGGGACTTACGCATGCCGTCACAGAAGAGCCGTGCGCCGGCAACAAGTCAACTAGGAGGGTTTGTACAGTGTTCATCAACGCTATTCCTGTAGTGGCCACTAGGAAAACAAGGGATTGTGCAGCTGCTTAGCGTTCACGCATATTTGGAGATTCCTGGGAAGGACTTACACACTATCTGCAGCACTAGTGGCACCGCTATGTTGACTTCTTTCTCGAGACACCAACCATAACCAGCACAGCACATGGTGTATACAATCAAGTGGAACGGAATCATTCGCATTCTTGCTCGTTCAATCGGGAAGGTTTCGTCCCTTGTGGCCTGTAACGCGGGAACTGAGTTCTCTGGGTCCGTCGATGCTTCCCGTGCAATCCTTTCCTTCAGTTTCCTGTAGTCTCTATCTAGGACTTTCCCTGTGACCAGGCCACCGATGACTGTCCCTGCACCAATAGCTAAAAAGCATAGTCCAGTGTCGGTCTCGTTCAAGAAAGGATAAGTCGATTGGAATAGTGTGGAGATGGTCGTAGTCACAGCATAAAAGATTGAGTACGCAATCCCGTTGAAAATCAAGAGATTCATCACATCGAAGTATGTCAGAATCCGAAGTGGGTTGGAAAAGGGTGGGGGAGGGGGCATCTCTGCCGCCGCGTTCCGCCGTCCGGCGCCGACAATGGCAACGAGGGGTCGATAGATTTTTGATGGGATTATGCTGCCATCTCCAACGAGTCGTCGCAGTGTTTCCGGGAGGAAACTATCGATTGCATTAAATTCATAGACGGGACAGATGATAACTGGTGGCGAACGCACGTCATCATAACAAGGAAGCCTCCTGCAGAAAGGATGCAAAGCAACCAAAATATCCACCTGTGTCAAAAGGAAGAGTAGTAAGGGTGTAATGTTTCTCCATAAATAATAGACTCACCGCCAACCTACAGTTTGAGCTAGAGCACCTCCAACGACAGGCCCGAATGTGGGTCCAAACTAGTCCCCATCAGTCAGTCCCTGTTTTGACTCCTACATGGCAGAATGACGTACGAGCGGGCCAAGGGTGAACACCCCAAAGAAACCCCCACGCTCAGCAGGAGTCGCGATATCACCGATGACTCCAGCACCTATTTTGGGTCAACATCATGATAACTCTGCAAAGCCTATATCGAATATTAAACACACCAAGTGCAACTGTGCTCGCTGATCCAGTAGCTTGAATGCAACGGAGTAGCATTAACAACCAGTAGTCCGAAGTTGGAACCAAGGCAAGGCCAATACAAGCTATACTCAGCACCAGCAAACACGCAAGAAAGATCGGGCGTCGCCCGAAGCGATCTGATAACAAACCCCACAGCATAGGGGCTAAATAGAGCAAAAACTGTCAGATTAACGAGCATTGCAATCCAGGAAGGTGATGTAGCTTACAAACGCCTTGCAAGACCATATACACTGTAACGGTCAAGTTAATTAGTTCAGTGGATTTGTTAAAGGCAGCAGCTATGGTGGGGATTGCTGGGAGGTATATATTGGCTGTCAACGGACTAGAGAAATGCACTGATTGAGTGGGGCATTCCATTCGCAGAACCAGACCATATCGATGGTCTTACCTGAACAGCGCTGCCACAGATGCCATGGAGACAATGAACCATTTCTCAGAGGGCGTGTATATACTATATGGGTTTTCCGCTCCCTGTTTGATACCAGCATCGGGCCTGGGAGAGGAAATGGAGTCCGAGTTATGCCCGTCCACCACTCGTTCTGAGCCAAACCTGGAATGAGATGGACAATCGTCCTCGGGCTCTTGACGTTTAACTTGTTCAATTGCCATATGACCGAAATTTTGTTTTGCTGCATGCATTAGTTCGAGAAACGGGATGAGAACCAAGTCTAGGGTACTCGAGCTATCTTTCATTTACCAGTGGGTGCTATTTATATCGAGCGCATTCGCTGAAACAACGCACGGCAGCGTTGCGTCACTGCGGCATGGGTGGGGACAGCTATGATTGGCAAGTTGCCGTGTTTTTACAAGAAAGCTATCATGTCATTCAAGTATGCAACGGCCGATCTTATGTACAAGCCCGTGGGAGCGGTGACATTGTTTGCCGACGGGGCTGATCTGATAGCTCTCCAGTCATGACGGGATGCAAGACGATGGGTACTTGTACAGGCACGAATTATTGTATATTTCTCTCTGCGCGAGACTACGGCTACACTCCCCGGTGGAGATATGTAGGTAAGACGACATTCACGGACGTTAATGGCAAGCCCGTCTCTCGGACGACTAAATCCGAAAATGTAGGTTCGCTAGATTTGGTCACGACATTATCTTTGCTCAGCTGAAGGATCTGCTCAGAGGTAAGCAGTGATGACCAAAGCCAAGGGCTGGTACGATACCTGATCACGAGTTATGGTGAATATGTTGTCGGGTAGACGTTCAAGGATTGCGCCCTGTAACATTCCTATGCTATATGGGATAGATACGATGGGGCGCCACCGACGTGTGTAATGCAGCACCAAGTCAACGATTTCCTTGTAGGTGAAGACTACAGGTAAAAGTCAATCGAGACGCAAAGGTGAGAGGTATTCTGGCTAACTGTCTGGTCCCCCTGCCTCGATGATCTTTCCAGCAGCCCGTCCCCTCATCTCCGAAAGGTCGACGATTGCCTGGACTGCGTGGGCCAAGTCACCGACGAACACAGGCTGAAAGCGAGTAGTCCCCCTGCCAAACACTGGCATGAAGGGAAGGACGTCCGCCAGACTGGCGAGTCTCTGGGACTCCAAGGTGAACACCGTGGTCTCGCGGTCTAGAAAGCTAGCTAGCGGAACCTACCGTGAAGAAGCTATCTCCCGGACCAAACACTATACTTGGGCGAAAGACGGTGGCATCCGGACAGTGAGAGAAAATAGCCCTTTCCCCAAGTGCTTTAGTCCTCCAATAGGGAACGACGCTGTCGACGTCTGCACCTATGGCGCTGAAGTGGATGAGTTGTGCACCTACAGCAGATGCGGTTTTCGCGACATTCTCTGCACCCCTCCATTGCGTAGATTCGAACTGTCCTCGAGTCCCTCTCAGTAGACCCACAAGGGATACTACGATATCGGCGTCCTCGAAAGCTGTATTCAGCGACTGGGGGTCTGTGACATCCAGGGGGTGTGGTGGAAGAAGGCGGCTGTGATCTAGGTCTTGTGTGGCTTTCAATACATCTTGGATTTTCTCTGGAGAACGAGAGGATATCTGAACATAGGAAAGTCGTCGTGATAAGTTGCCCCCCGCTGCGGTTAGCAAGGCTTTGGCGATATTGAACCCTAGCGAAACCCCAAAGCGGGGATGAGTATTGGATGAGCGTCTGGAGAACAGTAAATAACTGAAGGGACAAACCCAGGAAGCCGGCCCCACAGATCACTACCTTCTGAGACATTCTTTCCGATCCACAGTATAATGTGCGTGAAAATCCACAAGTCTTGTACGGCGGTGTCCAAGCTGGATGCCAAAGGATGTCTGCTATCTTCTGGAAATGAATGGGGAACTAATTCATGACGTAAATGGACCGTGCTTCATCCGGGTCAAATTTCTGTTAGGCAACGAACAGAGACGACTCAAAGTGAGTCACTATAGGAGATGAACGAGTAACTATTCCGAGACTAGGGGAAACACACGAGTGAGACGACGGGCTTAGACACTCGAGGGATGGATTCCTCAAGACCAGACTTGAGGAATCCATCTGTAAGAGGAAACTGGAAACTAGGTATACAAAACGATGTCGAAGATGACGTAGATGCAGAAAAGATTCTAACATTACCCCCTTATCAAGGGTTGACATTCACGGCAACAGGAGGAGACAGTTCACTCAATAAGGAATTGGGAAGACGATTAAGTTGAGATCTGGAAGAAATGAAATCATCGGAAAGAATGGGGAGGGAGGGGGAAGGCCACGACCAAGGGGGTAGATGCATGGTGGGTTAGTGTCAGCGTCATTTTGGCGTACCTTCATAGCAGGCAGGGGGTGAGGTGCCGTGGGGTG
>QFEI01000039.1:158362-171592 GCA_003316145.1 Neoboletus magnificus | reverse complement strand
CCTTCAAAAAGCTTGAGATGAAGCCCTAGCTGCCCATGACCTAGCTTGACAAGTCATGAACTCTTGTAACCACTGCTCATTCACCCCCTTCCAACTGGGAGACAAAGTTTGGCTAGAAGCCAAAAACCTGAAACGGTCCATCACTAATCTGAAGTTCACTTCCAAAAGAGAAGGACCCTTCACAATTACAAAAGTCCTATCACCAATCACATACCAACTCCACCTCCCGAAAGCCTGGAAGATTCACCTGGTATTCCAAGCCTCCCTTCTATCTCCCTACTGAGAAAATGATGTCCATGGCCCAAACTTCCCTATGCCACCACCTGACCTTATTGACGGAGAAGAAGAATATGAAATTGAGCAGATATTACGCCACCGAGGACCTGCTCAACACCGCATGTACCCAATCCGATGGAAATGATATTTAGCCGAAGAAGACTCCTGGATATCGGAATCGGATCTCAAACATTCAAAGACCGTCCTCACCAACTATAAAAACTGTCACCCATCTGCCTTCCCCCCTCAGAAAAACTCCTCTTGAACCACTATGTCCACTGAACAATCTTCCAGCCTTGTTCCCTCTGTCTCCTCCCTTTCTCTCTCCCCTTCTACAATTACCGTTATCTCTGTTACCAATATTATCCCTTCATCCCCCTCTTCTTCCACTGTTGCCTCCCCAGGCTGGACCTCCTCCATTCTCCCTGAACTGACCACCTCCACTACCATCATGTCCGTCGATGTCCCCACCTACGCCCATCATCTCCATGACAAACTCCTCAACCACGAATCCCTCCTGAGGATGCAAAACCACCTCCATGACCCCAGGCTGGTCATTCCCCTCCAAACCCATTGTGACATAGCCTCCCCACTTAATTCTGAGGAAGAGTTCGCATTCCGACAAGCCAAACTTTGACATGAGGTTCACACCCTAGACACCCTCAATGTGGAATACACTACCGTCCCTCTCCCTCCCCACCACCCACACTACCATGAAGCATGCTTCATATGCCACCGCATCGGCCATAAAAAGAAAGATTGCTGATACTACGAATGCCCTACCTGTTCACAATTTGTACCTGGACACCCCCAAAAGTTCTGCCCCAACCGCCGCTCCCCTCCCGTGTCATCATTCTCCTCCTCTTCTCAACACTCCAGGTCATCTTGCTCCTATACCCCGCTCCCCATTCCCCCTCCCGCTTGCCCACAATGAAACCCCCCTGCCACATGTGGAAATAGATGCAACCGTCACTCAGGACGTCACCACACCTCCCCTGATCCTATCTCTGATTATGGCGATGACATTTGGGACGACACTGCCTACGCAAATGTCACCGGATCGCCAGGATATTCATATAGGGACTTCTAGTAAGGACCCTCTCTTATCCTTCTTCAGAGCTTCAGGAATAGCCTGGGGATAATGTTATGTTTTCTTTTGCTCTCTGTCCCTTCGATACATTTATGGACTTTCCTTTCCACTGATTACTCACCTCATCTTCATCATCACCTGTTCCTTTCATATCTTCCCAATTGCCTCATAATCAGCCTTACATCCCTCACATAATCTTGCTTCATTTCCATTTCATTTCCTATCTTTATCTACACTTGCCCTAAAGTACTTCAAGTCATACTTAAACTTGATGTCAATACCATGTACCCCAAGCTAGATCTTACCTTTCTACCTGTATACAATCCCCTTCTCTTGTCTCCGAATCTCAGAAGGCCTGAGTGTCACTCGAAGAACCCCTCTCACCCTCGACCTCTCGACTTATCACTTCGGGCCTCTTCTCCCTTGCGATCCTCCATCCCCACTGTCTAAGGAATCCTCTTGATGACCATCCTTGTCTGCTGTCTAGAAGGAATCCCCTTTAGTCAATGTGTTATGGTCCTACCGTCACAAGGTCTTTGCAAGACTTAGTCATTTCCTTTTTCCTTATCTTATCTGGTCATGTGACTGACCATCTAATCTAATCTTTCATCTTATCTATTATCTTCATCTTCATACAGTCAAGACTCACGTCCTTTGACTTTAAACACTGAGTCCTCGCACTCAGTGACTGATGCACATCTTGTGTCTGAATTATTCCTTTTATAGTTATATTGTTCCCATGGTTATTTCCATGCTGTGCATGTCTTCTCATTCATTTCTGTCCTGTGCAAGGCTATGCCTCACAGCCCTTATTCATTTCCACTCCTTCGTTTCCATTTCTCACAGCCTCAAAGGCTATACTTAATCTCCGCCTTGATGGCTCTCACGAAGGCAACCCTTGACCATTAGGGCACAGGGTATGACCATATATAACTACATATCTATAGATTAGGTACAATCATGTACAAACAATAGAGTAGTATATAAACCCCAAGGGCTAGACGGATAATCTCCAGTCTAGTTCTCTTGGATTTTCCCCTTGAGTTCCACTCTTGAGCACAAGCTAGTGTTCACTCTTCTTTCTCTTTCCTAGTCCCCTGGTGTTTGCCTAGAGTCTCATTAGAGATCTTTGGGTGTTTCACAATGCCTGACCAGAAACCCCTTGATCCAACAGGCTGAGCCCTTCTACCTACTGAAGGTCTATGTTTGTTTCCTAACCACGGACCAAGCGTAACAAAAAGTATAGCAAAGCATAGAAAAAATGTGTACAAAAGTGTAGCAAACATACCTAGTATTACTAAAACTGTTTACAAAAGGAGCATGAGTGCTTACCAAAAATCTTTACAAAGTGTAGCAAAAATGCATTCAAGAGTGTAGCAAAAGTGTAACAAATGTGAAGTAACAAAGTTGCATGCCAGGTCTCCCACGAGATGACACATCCCACGACCAAAATAGTAAATCTCCCACGGCTCCGGTCACAGGAATTCAGGCACGGTGCAAGTGCGGGATAAATAACTCGACTTCTAAAGAAGGACTCGTAGCTCCACTAAGTCGGCAGCTGTGAGAATTCTGCCTGTATCGAGAGGAGAGCTTTAGTCATCAGGTGGCAAGACAACCCTAACCCCAACTGTTTCAAACCTAAACCTAACCCGATCCTTGGGTTTAACGTCCACATCCACGGCCAACTGCAAGAGATGGTGTGGTCCCTCTTGCTGGCATATTGGTTTCCAAAGACCTCACAATCATTTATTTACAGCCAATCTTTCAGGACGAGAGCGGTTTAGCTGTCAAGTTTTTCATACAAAAGGACATCTCTCAAGAAATACAGGCCGAGTTATGCGAAACAATCACTGTGAGTAGGCTTGGCGTCGGGTTGGAGCATAGATGTGACGTGCAGTTCAGTCTCTCGGTGGGCGCGTAGAAAGCAAGGTGCCAAGGCAAGGCTACGTTCTAACCCAGCCCGGCACTCCAGAAGAGGAGCGCCTTCGCCTTTGTTGGATCAGTCCAGATCGCCCTGAACGATATTTCGTGCCCTACACCTATGTCGAAGCTTGCAAGATCGCAGGGATGCTGCTGAAACAGATATTTGTCGGGAATGGAATACCCATCAAGATGCATATACATCCTAGCATCGCAAATGTGAATGCGCGTGCGGCACTCAGCCAGCGCATTATGGTGAGTTGGGCGGTCATAGCTATCGTATTCCGGGGCCTTATTGGGTGGCCCAAGCATTCTGGAGGAGATCCCACTGCGTCTTCTCAGTCCGCTCGTGTAATCCTCGCAGACCCGAACACAGAAGTTTTCCAACATCTCATCAAGTCGTATCAAGGCGTCCCAGACAAGTATATCGAGTCTTACTTATGGGTCAAGAAGTGCGTAGAGAAAGGTACACTTGTTTACACTCCACTGGTGTATAAGAACCCAGGAGGCCGGCGTCCCGGACAAGAGTGAGTTTCCTGTACCCACATCGATCACAAGCGGTACTTATCACATTCAGACGGACGCAATTTACTGAAGAGGACGAAGAGCGTCTATGCCAGTGGATAGCAACCAAGATTCCCTACAAGGAAACGGGCGGTAGAACTGGTAATCGTCTATACCAACAACTATGTGAGATGGTGGGTCCCAAGGACACGCTCAACGATTCCTTTCTGATACCTCCCAGGCTGTTGACCCAGAATATGCGTGGGTAACCCGACACACATGGCAATCGTGGCGGGAGCGTTACAAGAAGAACTCGGTCCGTTTGGACAACATGATTGCCGCAATTGTGGATCAGACAAAGCCGGCCCACGGGGAAAAGGGACAGTATGGTTACGTTCGACAGGCGGAGGAAAAAACCAGGCGCACGAGGAAAAAGCGCACGAAGCTGGTGGATGAGTCCCTTCATGCGGATCACGCAGAAAGACAGACAACAGGGTGCATCGATGGCAACACCGATACTAATGACCCGATTATTTTGCTTACTCCCGACCAAATCTCGAGCGAGCCACGAGCTTCAATGTCGGTTACTCATGCTCGACAAAGCCCCGGCGAAGAGGAAATGGCAGATGGTGAAGAAAACGAAGGATGGCACATTCGAGTTGGTAATCGATCCCCTCCAGCATGGGGAAAGCGGAAAACGGATGACGAAGACGACGATGAGCCATCCGCAACAAAGAAAACGAAAATAATGTGAGTACTTCCATGTGGAGCCGGCCCTAGCTCAAGAGCCTGACAGTATTTTAAGCTCACATTCCAATACCTTCGCGACGGCAACCACATTTCCATCAGGGGACGGACAGGAAGTGGTCCCGCTTCATTGCATTGATCAAGCCATCTATGATATAGCTAAAGAATTCAGGTTCACTGCGCAAGAGGTGAAAGAATTCTATGACAAGTGCGGTGAAATGGATCGCACGAGGACACGATTTCAGAGAATGCGACAGTTGCTGAACAGTGTGGAAGATAACATTGGTGATAGTAACGGCGGTCTGTAGCCAAGAGGTGCTCTTGCCTACATCGCTTGTCGTTCTTACATGTACTTGCAGTCCCTAATAGACATATCATACACTACACACTATGGCATATCGTTCTCTGCAAGTTTAATGTAATCTGCTGCTCGCACAGGTGCAGCGGGGCTATCGAATGGCTTCTTGCGTCTGGGTAGCGGTAATGTCACGCGCCGTGTCACAGGAGAGGAACATTCATTCATTACTCACTTTTCTCCGGCGGCAACGGATGGGAATGAAGCAAAGAGGTCTGGGTGCTTGGGAAGCGGAGATTCGCTTTGTGTAATCGATTAGCGAAATGGAAACCACGACCACGATAACTGACCTAAAATAAGGGTGACGCAGAGCTTCTTCAGCAGTAATTCGCTCCGCTGGATCATATGTCAAAAATGACATTAAAAGATCAATTCCCGATGTTGTCATATACTGGAATCGCTGGCGAAATTGATGAGCATGTGGGGCAGGGAGAGTGATGGTCTTGGCGAGGGGGAGACTGGAGTATTCGGGCCAAGAGGAGCTTGTGGGGGGGCCAAGTAGCTTGAAAATCATGGAAAGGAGTTCGACCTCTCCTTGAGCCTGGAAAACCGGCTCCTTCAAGAGTAATTCCGCGAAAATACACCCAACAGACCACATGTCGATGGCGGTTGAATATTTGGTAGCTCCCAAGAGAATTTCTGGCGCACTGTTGACGTATGTGAGTGAAGGCAAAATCGACGCTACCATCAACATACCGGTACCATAAGGTCACCACTAATTGTGTCAAACCCCCCACCCCGACAGGATCACCGTATCTTCGTGCGAGACCGAAGTCGGCTACTTTGATCATCCCGCGGTTGTTCATGAGTAAATTGCTGGTCTTCAAATCGCGGTGCAGAATCCAATTGGAATGACAATGAGCAACAGCAGATAACAGTTGTAGTATCAGAGTTTTGATTTCCGATTGCAGGAAGGGAGATGGCATCAGGGTCAGGAGTGTCTTGAGGTCATGTTCGATGAAATCCATCACTACGTAGACTCTTCAGGTGGATTGTGTTGATCGCAACCTCGAAGGCGACTGGACAGCTGAACTTACTGGGTCAAGGTGTCACCAACGACTACTTCGCGAATTCGAACTACATTTTCGTGCTGACAAGCCATGAGAGCACTGATCTCACGAAGCGCGGTGATCGGGAAGCCATGTTTCTCCTCGTCAAGCTTGAGCTTCTTAAGCGCAACGATGTCCCCAGTGTCTTTGTCCCTGGCGCGAAATACAACGCCGTAGGACCCCTCTTCTATCTGGTTGAGTCGCTCGTAACAGTATACGGAACGAGACGGCCGGACTGGAGGATATGAGTTTCTGAGGGGTACGAAGACACCATGTGCAGTAGGAAGGGTTGGACGAGGCCGGTGAGACGGAGCAGGGTCCACAGGCATTTGACCGGTGTCATGAGCGCCGGCACTCCGAGCCGACTTTATGCGACGTTTGAGAGATTGTTGATGCTTTTGTATTGCTTCGGCCCCGGGATCCACTTCAGCCCATTTGGAGCGTTTCCGCGATGGCGTGGACGTCGCCCGCTCTGCATTCGAAGGCAGCGGTGAACTTTGCATCCCCAAATTACTTAGAATATGACAATATTGGGACCTTGAAGACTTCCCGTCACGGTCACGTGGGGTGGTCATCGACCCCGCACAACTTATCCGAGCCAAATCCAACTCAGACTTGTACCAAGGATGGACAACACCATAGATCCAGAGTTAGCTCCAGAGATGGTCAACGCGCTCGCATGAGAACTCGAGGTAGTCCGAGCCAAACTTCGCGAAGCTAAAGGGTAGGCCGATTCTGCAGTCTCCAACTCAAGCTCACCATCTCTATCTTCCAGAGAACCTCCACCACTTCGGGCACGGGTGATGCGTCGGATAGGATGATTCATGAGAGGCCTCAGGCACTAGTTGCCGAGAGCTACACTCTCAAAGCGGACAATGCTGCCCTCCGGGAAAAAATAGCCAGGCTTCAGGATGTGCCTACACAAGTATCCTGCATAAATTCAGAGGAAGACATACCTGATCCCTTGCAATACGCGGAGGTGGTGATTTCTACAGCAGCTGGTCGATCACAGACTGATATGCCTCTCTCGTCAACATATCATACAAGAGGAGAATATGCCAGGCTGCTTGCGGAAAATAAAGATCTCGTTCGCGAAAAGGCGGCGCTGTGTTTTTCATCGGCTCTACAGGTTTACGTGGGCTTCGCGCGCAGGAAGAAGCTTCACGGATTCAGGAAATTTTGAGTACAGACGGACGAAGCTGAAACTCATGAGTGCAACGAGGCTCGTAAAATTCGATTACACCACGCCATGCACTGGAGCCGTAATACTTTCACAGGTTTTGAACGAGCTTCGCGTCGCGCTCAAGAACTGTACTCAAGAACTAGAACAGGTCGCTTTCGGCAACCTGTCACAAGCAAGTAATTAACGACATCACGACAGTCAGGAAAAGCAGCGGTTTCTGAAATTGATTTTAGAGACTTTCTAAAAGACACACCC
Organism: Neoboletus magnificus; assembly: GCA_003316145.1. Taxonomy (NCBI): domain Eukaryota; kingdom Fungi; phylum Basidiomycota; class Agaricomycetes; order Boletales; family Boletaceae; genus Neoboletus; species Neoboletus magnificus. The sequence continues at coordinate 164,213 of QFEI01000039.1, read as the reverse complement.
TATGAGCCCGTGGAGCGTCAATTAGAGTTGTCTTCGATGCAACCATACGCGCGTGCTGTTCACACTGAGCTCCGCAAGGTAAGGAGGCATCACGTTCGATCAGACTCATGGTACTTACCACTTGAGATAACAGGATGCCATGGATGTTTGGTACGCATTGATCATCAAAAGTGGCTCATTCCTCTCAATATCCTCCCAGTGAGGGACCTTACTTCCTCGATTGCAACGAGGTAATCTGGTGTCCGTCCGGGATCGCGCAAAACAAAAAGAAGTATAAGCCTTCCCCAGCGATTTGATAAATCCTTTTGTAAACGCCTTTAAATCTCTAGGAAAAAAACTGGCTTGTCATGTAAATCCATACCATGTTACCTTCTAAACATTCAAATGATTCTACAATCCCTTTGTAAACCACGTCGTTCAGCATGCCATGGGGGCATGTGCATGAACTCTGATGTCAAGACACTTGCGCAAATTGTGCAAGGTTTCTCCAACTTGTAATGAAACACTACTGTCTTCATGGTTGGTTCGCCGCACGAACGGCTGAACGCAAACAATGCTGATGGCTTGGAACAAGTCTTCCAGAATCCAACCCAACCGCGATCCCGTGAGTTCAATGGCAGGTTCGGAATTTATTTCCAACAGCTTAACCTGGAAACCAACGGACTCGTGCGAAACCAGAAAGTCAGCGCCATAGAGCTCAAAAGCGTTGGGTAACGGCTGTAGACAAGAATTAGAAGATCCAAAGGACCCAAAGGAGCGAACACCATGCCTGGAAGTGTATTGGTTGGTCGAGCGCAGCCTTGAATGTTTCTGAGAGGATGTTAGCTATTTGCTGTTTGATCACAGCAACATCTACGATGTTCAATACATTGCTTCTCGATTCCTCTCCGCCAGACAGTATACGATGCCCAATCAGCTCATCTAAAAGACGTACATTCTCTTCCCCACGATGGGTTTGCAAGGAGGTGTTGGTCAAGTGAGGAGTGAGGGAAACGACCAAATCAAGGTCAGAGCGCGTGGGAGCATTGTACGGTTCTGCGGAGAACAGTGCGAGGATACGTTCGTACATGAATACTGTTAGAGCGCCAGAGGCAACAGCGTACGTCCGCAAATGAAACTGTCAGACAAGCGTCATTTGGGTTGAGGAAGGCACGGAGAGAAACAAATTGACTTTGTGGCCCTGGTGATCACACAATGGTCGGGCCTGAGCCGACAGCGGGGTCTCGTTTGGATCGACAAGTAAAGGAGTAGAGATGTATTCCTGGATAGGCGCTCAGTTTGGATGCCGATGGTATTGACATCATAGATACCTGGAGAACGAAATGCCTAAGTTGAGAAGTCATGACAGATGTGGTTGTTTCATGCGCATCGTCGTCGTCAGGATCGCAATCGAACTCTTGAAATATACTGTGTAAAGCATCTTTGCTGTCGAAAAGCCTGATGCCCATCCCTCTGTCAGCCATGCCCGGTTTGAGAATGAACCATCGCTTGATGTCACCATCGTTGGCTTCAAGCGTGCTGCCGAGGTCCCATAGCTCGTCGTTCCACATTTCGTCAAGTTCATCTGCGTAGGCAATATCGATGTCCCAAGTGAGGGGTGCAGCTTTTGCAAGCAATGATCCGGGGCGTTTGACGAGATATGATTGAATGCACCGGGCCAAGAAGTGCTTTCGAATGAGCGCCTTTCTGATTGTATAAGATGACGAAAGGACATGGTTTGGCTCAGAGGCGGTGAGGGTGTGGTCGATGCAGTCGTAGCTAGCCCATTGGATGAGGCCTGATGATAGTGAAGGGATAGCGGAGAGAATGGAGGACGATAGGCCGATACCGGCGATGGCAGCGTGGACGAGGGAACTGGTGAGGGGAGCATTGGGCCAGTCAACGAAGATGGCTGGCTGAGTGGGGCTCATGGTAAAAGTAAACTTCGAGGCGAGACTCGGAATTCCAAACTCGTCTGTGGGCAGCAGGTCACCTTCATGGGCAACAATTACATCTTCTCCTTGACCCCGACCTTTACCCAAGGCCTCCTCCTTGGACAGTTATCTATCCTCCTCATCCTCGTCCTCGTCCTCAAATACCTTTTCTTCCTCCCGCAAACCGACGAATCGGGAACCCCGAATTTCCATCCGTTCACCAGGCTGGACAATTCGTCACGAATACGCTCACCACCGCCGGAAGCCGATACTTCCCCAAATGACGCAGAGTCGGCCAATTGGTTCAACTCCCTTGCTCATCAGGTCCGTCAACCCACCATGCCACGACGTGGCGCAGGCTTATGAGCTCTGGGCAGGTAGCTGATGTCTACCGGGTAAAACTGCAAAACGGATTAGAGGGCTCCGGAGGGAATGAAGTTGCCCGGACTCGAATAGAAGCATATGCCAACAAAATCCGCCCCCGCAGCTTCCTTGTTTGTTCCCTTTTCTTTCCTTTTGTCAAATTTCTCCCTCAACAATTGTATTTTTGCATTCAGGATCACATTACTATCCATGCGGTGGACCTTGGAAACTCGGCGCCACTGCTGTCCAACGCTCAGCTAGTAGATAGTACAGGGGAGACGAGCGTTTTAACCGTCCGTATCCTTGCATTAGTAGGCTACATCCCGCTCAGACTCTGACGCGTCACAGTCCGCCAAGTTTCACATGTCCTATACCGACAGCGTCTCAGTATCGCTTTCCACTGCCTACTTGTTCAACTACCCAATGTCGTCCTTTGCGCGGCTCCCTGTTTCGCTCACGATATCACTCGATCTGTTCGAGTCATTGGCGAGTCCCCGTTCGTCTGGCCGTGGTTATCCACTCACGGAACTTCTTAGGTTACTATTGCACCCCCGTCTCCCTTTTCATCCGAGCCTGTTTTAACGATATCTTTCCCTTCAGAATTCACTCTGCGTTTGAAGACCACGTCTCTGATGGGCAGCCGAGCCATGCTAAAGGATGTCCCAAAACTCCACGAACTAATTGAGCATCAAGTTCGTAGAGCGCTCAACTCCAAAAGGACCTGGAAGGTCGTCCTGCCTGGTCTCGGGAATACGGCTGGAGTCACGGAAAAGGGAGAGCAAGGTCGGGGTGCAGAGTCATCATAGTGATTGCGGCATTTTTCCGTTCAAATTGTTGGTGGCTGATATCCGGCTTGTCGTCCGTTGCATGTTTTCTAGACTCAATTGTACACCATACTCGTATTATTCCCCACGTCATACTGTGGATCCCAGTGCTTTGTAACCTGGCACTTGTCTATGCAGATGAGACTCAGAGTGTGTGGCCGTAGAGAAGTAACGCTGCGCTTCCAGAATACAGCTTCCAGCAATTTGACCACCAAGATTACTGCTACTAGACAGTACTTTAGGATACCATTATACGGTGCTCATACTCGTCTTCACGCAGACCTGCTGGCGAGGGGACGACTCAAACAACTTTCTTTCGATGGCTCCTGTACAGGTATTTGTAGTGGCTCCCGCGTTGGTGGGTCCATAAAGGCAATAACATTCGCAAGTAATGTAACATACCCCTTCACATTCACCGGTAGAATGTTAATGTCACAGGTATCTTCACTGAATGGAATCAACAAAGTTCATGTATCTATGCTATGACCAGGAAACTGTTACAGGAACCAATAGTCTGATTAACCAGGCACCGAGTGAGCAGGGTCGAAATAGATCAACAGTTCCGCAATGACTCTATGGATCAACGAGCTATCATTATACTGCATTGCTTGGAACCGTAGGTAATGACTTGTTGGTCTTAGAATTGACCATACTAACACCTACCTGCCCAGGTGAGGGAGGCACATCAAGCGAATACAAGAATAATAAGCTCGCAGAGAACTTGATGTGGGACGAGTTGGTTAGCAGCAAGGCTGGACGTTGCTTTCCTTGTTTGCGAACTCGGAAGAGTGCTGGTCGTTTCGTTTCCATCGGCTCTACAGAGGAACTCACTGGCACTTCGAGACCCTTGCACGGAGCTGGCGGGGGACTGCGTGACATTCGAATCAGCCTGAGCCTGTGCACTGCACAAGTCTGAATGTTAGACTGCCTGTGGTCTGATAATTGACACTTGCTTCCTGTTACTCATTACCATACATATTTCATCTGTCGAGCAGCTGAAATGAATGCTTAGGTCAGCTACAGTCTGATGAGTCACATGAAGTTACATGTCCTGGAATGCAGCCATCTGATTGGTGGGAATGGATGGAGTTCTACAGCAAATCCTTTTTTTGGATTTTCCTCTTAAATGAAAAGAAGATAAAAAAGATTGTGATTATCAAGCAGGTTGACTTTGAATTGAATTGATCTCAAAGTAGATTTCAATATTTAAACTAAGATAAGACATGGTAGGATTCTTTGTCTGCAAAACAGTTAATGTTAGTGATGTTATGGTTGCATTCTATGCTAACCTAACAAGGCTCAGTTACTACTAAATCTAAGAGTAAAGAACACTTTTCTTCTTTCATTCTTATCATTCTTGATCTTATCTTATCACATCACATCAGGTTATCTTATCTTATCTTCCTTCTTATCTAACATCTTATCCTTATTACAGGATCTAGAATCCTTTATGTCATATAGCTGTGCATCTAGATTCATGCACAGCCTTCCTTTTAATTTCCATGCTATGCATCTAGACACATACACAGCCTTTTTTTTAAATCTCCTTTCACATGCACATGCCTCATGCCTAGTGCCATGCACTTCTATGCCCTAGATCTTAGATTCTTAGATTTTATGCAAATCTATCTGAGATAGATCTTTCCCCTTTTAGCTAAAGTGCTGTGCATCTTAGATTCATGCACTGTCCTTTTAATCTCCTTCTCCATATGTCCCTTTATGATACTTATTAAACCTTATATATGCTTCCATTCTGCCACAGCCTGCTGTTGCAGCATGCTTTTTATTTTATGCTTCTCTTCCATTTTGATGCCTGGTGCATCACAGCTCCTTTTAATCCCCATGCCTCATGTAAATATATGATGCCTGGCTATTTGACCTTATATAGATGTATCTTAGATTAGATACAAACATGTACATACATAGCTTGTGTTACATTTATTTTTCCTTGCTACATTTATGGACTTATTTTCCTTTCACTCGATTACTCATCCTACCCTTGTCATCATCCATTTCTTTCATATTTTCCACTTGCTTCATAATCAAGCTTACATCCTCCATACAACTTCTTTTCATTTCCATTTCATTTCTGTTCTTATCTGTACTTGCCCTAAACTACCTTGGGTCATACTTAAACCCAATGTCAATACCATGTAACACAAGCTAGATCTTACCTTCCTACTTGTATACAATCCCTTCTTCTTGTCTTGAAACTTCAAAAGGCCTGAAGTATTGCTTGAAGGCTCTTCTCACTCTCAAACCTCAACCTATTGCCCTGGGCCTTCTGCCCTTGTGATCCTTTGTCTCTATTGTCTAGAAATCCCCTTGACGACTGTCTTCATCCATTGTACAAGAGGGAGTCACCCTTGTCAATGTTTGACCTAAAATTCCTTGATCCTACATGCTAAGCCCCTTTACCTACTGAAGGTCTATGTTCACTTCCTAACAATGGACTGGGCATAACAGCTTGAGGCTATATAAAGCCAAGAGTCTAGCACTGGAATCTCCAGTCTAGTTCTCTTGGAGTTTTCCCCTAAGGCCATAGAGTGGACCCTTGTGTGGTTGCCTCTAGCATGGGATTATCTTGAGATGTGATGACTCATCCTTATCCCCTTGGGTTTGATACCTGTTCACCCCTAGTTTTAGTTCTTGGTCTTAAGGACCTACTATCTCTCTGCACTACCTTCTGATATTGCTTTAGGATTGTTTCAAGTGATGTTGAGGGCTGGGTCTAAAGCCTTGAGGCCCTGA